>JAPFFP010094241.1:0-20508 GCA_026153255.1 Solanum medicagineum
CTAACCTAAGGCATAGAAATTCCTACCTAGAAGTGGGAAGAGATTAATATGGATTTTCTGGTTGGGTTACCCAAGAGTAGAAAAGGTTTTGATTCCATTTGGGTTGTGGTTGATAAGATGACAAAATTGTCTCACTTTCTACCAGTTAAGACTACATATGGGGTCGAAGCTTATGCTAGGTTGTACATACATGACTTGGTGAGGTTGCATGGGGTTCCTTTGTCCATCATATCAGATCATGGTGCACAATTCACTTCACACTTTTGGAGGTCCTTCCAAAGAGGTGTTGGAACCAAGGTAAAGCTTAGTACGACCTTTCATCCTCAAATGGATGGCCAAGCCGAAAAAACTATCCAAACTCTTGAGGATATGCTTAGGGCTTGTGTATTGGAGCATAGTGTAGTTGGCATGATCATCTTCCATTGATTGAGTTTACCTACAACAATAGCTATCATTCTAGTATCAGAATGGCTCCTTTTGAGGCTCTCTATGGTAGACGTTGTAAATCACTGGTTGGGTGGTTTGAGGTTGGATAGGTGGATTTGTTCAATACGGATCTGGTTATGGATGCTATGAAGAAGGTAAAGATGATTAGAGAAAGGTTAAAAATATCCCAAAGTCGCCAAAAGTCTTATGCCGATGTGAGAAGGAGGGAGATTAAGTTTAAGGTTGGTGATTGGGTCTATTTGAAGGTGTCAGCCATGAAAGGTGTGGTTCATTTTGGTAAGAAGGGTAAGTTAAGCCTAGATATGTGGGTCCTTATAGGGTGATGAGGAGGATTGGTAAGGTGGCCTACAGGTTGGATTTGCTTAGTGAAATTTAATTGGTTCATCCGATCTTTCATGTGTCCATATTGAGGAAATGTGTGGGTGACCCTATGCTATTGTGCCTCTTGATGTTGTGGCGGTAGTTGAAGACAACTTGACATATTAAGAGGTTCCTGTAGAGATCTTGGATACACAAGTGAAGAGTTTGAGGAACAAGGATGTTGCTTCGGTTAAAGTCCTTTGGAGGAATCAATAAGTCGAAAGTGCTACATGGAAGGTCGAAACGGACATGCAAAAATGATATCCTTATCTTTTCTATCCTACTCAATCCTAAGGTACAAATTCTAAGTCTTTTATGTGATTTCATGTCTCATGTTCCAGCCCCTAAGTCATTTGCATGCATTCATATTTATATTGACAAAGTTCGTGATGATTTTACACTTATATTGAGATTTTGAAAATGGTGTATTGAGTATGTTGTTGCATTCTTGTTGGGGTTGATTTCTTCATGATTACTCTTCTCATCATTGACACTCGGGGATGAATGTTCCCAAGGGGGAGATACTGAAACGATCCTAAAAAGTGCCAAAAAATGTGCCTGGGAAGTGACCAGAATCGTAATTTACATATCTCTCAAAATCCATGAGTGATATCAAAAGTTCGACTTCATATTCTTGTTCAGGGGGTCAAATTGAGTGGGAAATGGGTCTAAATATGATTTAAGAGCAATCATAGCAATATTTGAAAATCACAAAAATGCGATTGCCAATGGCGATCCGCACACTTGGCGCGATGCTTCAAGGGCGCGCCACAATGTTAAAATGTGCCAGTTTTCTTGTTCGGTCCAAGGCTTTTGGATCTTGGGTCTAAGCCTTCCCATGCATGAAAATACCTACACTTAACCTTATTTCACCCTCATATCATTTAAGATATCTCCAAATACTCTCTCAAACACTAGACAATATTTCATCTCCAAATTTCAAGTGTCAAAACTCATCCGGATCTTAAGGTTCTTATTCAAGCTTCAAGTCTCCATCTCCAATCTTCTTCAAGGATTCTCCAAAGTCAAGGTATGTGGGTTTCTTTCATGGATTCCTTTCACATATGATGCCTAAGCTTACTTTTACCTAAAATTGCATGATTTAAAGTTGATTTACTCATGGGTCTTACTTATTATGAATTTCACTGCATACTATGTTGGGGTTTCATGAAATTATGATTGCTATGGCATGTTTTGAGTTATGAATCTAAGATTTGTTGTGAGATTTGATGATGGGTTCTAATGTATATTGCTTGAAGGTGTTAACAAGTACCTCTTGATGGTTTTACATTGAATTTTCTAGAATGATTCCACCCTTGATATTGCATGGTTTTACAATAGCACTACACACCCGCCAAGTGTTTGATAAAATGTCCAATTAATGTGTTTTGAGGAATTGAAGATTCAATGCATGTCTTATGAGTTGAATGACTTTATAATGATGAAAGGAACGTATGTATATGATATTCTCCTATATAGTGTTGGAATGTGACCATGCCTTACTTGGGAGGTTAAGAGCCCGGGTAACCATGTCGAGGGGTTTGTACCTTGATACTAATTGAGGGGTTGTGCCTTGATAACCAAGTTGAGGGTTTGGTACCTCAATCACCAAGGGTGGTAGGGTCTGACTATCCACCAACCAATCAAGGGGTTCATACCTTGGTAACCGGGTTGAGAGGTTGGTTTCTCAATCACTAGGGGTGGTAGGGTACGACTATCTACCAACTAACCAAAGGGGTTTGTACATTGAACCTAAGGGTTCTATAATGATGGTCTCTGCTTACACCTTGTACTATATTCTATGTAAGCATGTTTTACTTAAGCATTGATCATACATGCCATATTGTTATTGTGCTATCAATTGCTTACTATTATGCATTTGATTATGATGCCTATCTCTTGTTACATTGTATCCTACATACTTAGTACATTCAAAGGTACTAATGCATACTCTATGCCTATATGATGTTACCATGTAGGAACCGGTGCCCCACTTGATCAACCTCCTCCACGTGCCTAGTACGACCTCTCTCTAAAGCTAATTGGTGAGTCCTCCATTCTGGGGACAATGTTTTTTCCTCTTATGTTATGTATTACGTCTTTCTTTCTTTATTGTATACTTTGATTATGAGGGTGAGCCTGGTTATTTGTCTTGGTCCCCGCTAAGTTCTATGGTTAGAGGTGTTGTTGGACATGTTTAATGCTATGAGCTTGACTTTCTCTTGAATCTTGATGTCTATGATATGAAAGATGTCCTTTAACCCCAGTTATACCTATTTCCTACTATTATTGTATTTTATTGCTTCCACAATCAAGGATGTGTAATGATATGTTAAGAGGCTTTCTTGGGGTCCCTTCGGGCTCCCCATGTGCCGTGTCACGTCTAGGCCTCAGGCTTGAGTCATGACAATCCTCTCCTCTTTCTTGACGTATGTGTCAATATAGGTATATGGTAGCCATTATCAAAATGATTGGGTCATATGTGGTGGTTCCACATTGATATGATATTATATGGTATGAAAATCCTTCTAAAAAGAGCGGGTCTTAAGGAAGGTGTCTATCATAACAAAAAGACTGGGTCGTAAAGTGTGGTATAGATTACCCTTGACATGTAAACTTCTCTTATCGATGGGAGGTCTACATTGAACTAATTCATATAATAGCTCACATGAGTTTTATTTGTTAGTTATAGTCACATCCCCTCTATATATGAGCATTATGACATTTCATGCATCACAGATTTCATGGCATTTTGTTATACTACTTTCCTTTGATATATATATCTCTTTCTATATTATGTACCCTTGCTATCTAACATAGAATGTAGGTTTGATAAGTCATATGCATTGAATGTTTGTATACTTAGTACATTCAAAGGTACTAACACATACCTTTGCCTGCATGATCTAACCATGTAGGGACCAAGGATTACCTTCATCCACCATACGACGGCTAGATTGGATCTTGAGAAACTTATTGTGGTGAGAACTATCTTACAAGGACAAACCGCCATTTTTCTACCTTTGATGCTCTGTTTATGTTATTTATTTTGAGAGTGAACCCAGGACATGACTTCGCCTCCATCCTATCTTATGACTAGATGCATTGTTGGACATCTTGTAGACTCTTTTATATTTATATGCTAAGTGTTGTATTCAGAGGTTATGATTGTGGTTGTGGCTACCTACAAGATATCGTTTAATGGATTGATTATGAGTAATATGACATGCTTTATTTTATGATGTGAAAGATCCTACATCCCATTTTGCCCCTATAGAGTGAGCCATACTTACCTGCCCATTAGTCTTTATGTGTTATGAGTTATGTGAATCCATATTAATCTCTACCCCTATGACATCCCCATAGCATGAGACCTACTTTTCCATCCTTTGGAACTGTGTATTTACTATTTTAAATACGCTTTCAAACCGATGATGTGTGAATAAATGCTGTGAGTCTTGTTTGGGAACTCTCGGGTTCCCATTTGCCGTGTCACTCCTAGCCGCTAGGTTCGGGTGATTAAAAATTGGTATCAGTTCTCTAGCTTTGTAAATGATTCTCGGAGTCCAAAATGTCGCGTCAAGTAGAGTCCTATTCATGGGAGTGAAGTGCACCATTCCTATGAGTGAGAGGCTATGATCAAGATCTAGGAATAGTCTCACTTCTTCATTTCTTATGTCATGCTTTGGTCTGTGAATTATTGTTTTCTTATCCATATGATATCCTTGCTAGATTATCGATGATGCCTCCATGATGAGCTCCCCTACCAAAACTGGCCCCGGCTAATCAGGATCAAGTTCTTCAAGGGCCTATGGAAGAGCCTATATCTAATGGTGAATTCTGTGACTTGTTCTATGCTTGGTCAAGTGGTGACTTCTCAGACTAGGTAAGCTAATCTTCTCCTCATGATCCAACTCTGGCTTCTAGGGTGAGAGATTTCACCTAGGTGAATCCTTTGGAGTTCTATGGGTCAAAGACTGATGAGGATGCCCAAGAGTTTATTGATGAGCTTACTAAAGTGTTAATTGTTATGGGAGTCACTTCTGAGGAGAAGGCTGAGTTGGCTACATATCAGTTGAAAGATGTCGCGCAAGTGTGCCACACTCAATGGTTGATGGAAAGGGCTTGTGGAATGCTGTTAATTGTGTAGAGTTCAAGTTTGCATTTCTGCATCGTTTCTTCCCACTTGAACTTAGGGAAGCCAAGATGACAGATCTTATCAACCTCAAGTAGGGTGGTATGAGTGTGAGGGACTACGCCCTCAAGTTCACAAAGCTCTCTAAGTATACTCCTATGCTTGTGGATGATCCCCATGTAAGAATGCACAAGTTTATTTTTGGTATCTCTAATTTGGTTGTGAAGGCACATTGTAAGGCTATGCTTATTCGGGATATGGACATATCCAGGCTCATGGTGTATGCTAAAAAAATTGAAGGAGAAAAGCTCAAGGAAAAGAGGGTGCATGATCCTAAGAGGGCCAGTTATGATGGTGGGTTCTCCAACTCCAAGGGTGGTGGTTATGGTCGCTTTTAACAGGGCCAAGGTTCTAATGCTTAGGTTGCTGATTTTAGGGTGCCTCTACCCAAAGCATTGGTTGGTGATGGGCCTTTGCTTCCCAGGTGTTACAAGTATGGAATGAATCACATGGTTGTTTGTTGGAGAGAGTTGGATGCAAGCTATAGGTGTGGTGGTAAGAACCACAAGGTTACCGATTATCCTAAGTTTGATAAAAAAGGTCAAGGTCAAGTGGCTCAACGTGGTCAAGTCTAGCAAAGAGCTCCACAAGATGTTGCCCCATTAAACAACAGGTTCTATGCTTTGCATGCTCTATCGAAAGTTGAGGAGACTCTAGATGTTGTGACTAGTATGTTAAAAGTCTTTAATTTTGGTGCTTATGCTTTGCTTAATCTGGTTGCAAATTTATATTTTGCGACTCTTCTATTGGATGCTAAGTTTGGTTTGAATATTGAAATTCTCAGGGATCCTTTTTCAGCATATACTCCCATGGGTAATCTATTGTTGCTTATAGGATTTGTCGAGTTGTCCCGTTTCTGTGTTGCATAAAGTGTTCATGTGTGATCTTGTGGAACTTGAGACGTTTGATTTTTATGTGATTCTTGGGGTTTGGTTGCATGCTTCATATGGCTCTATAGATTATAGAACCTAGAAAGTCAAGTTCCAATTTCCGAATGAGCCCTCTCTTGAAAGAAAGGGTAGTGACTCCGCTATTAAAGGTCTGTTTATTTCCTCTCTTATGGACCGAAAGATGATTTTTTAGGGGTATATTTATCATATTGTTAGGGTCAAAGATGTGGAGTCCGAGTCACCTACTCCTGAATCGGTTTTGATTGTGAAGGAATTTCCAAATGTGTTTCCCGATGATTTGCCTGGTATTCCTCCCGAAAGAAAAGTTGACTTTGGCATAAATCATTTCCCGAATACTCAACCCATCTCTATTTCACCTTGTTGTATAGCATTGGTTGAGTTGAATGAATTGAAAGTTTAGTTGAAGGACTTGTTGGAGAAAGGCTTTATTAGGACAAGTATATCACCATTGGGTACTCCGGTGTTATTTGTAAGAAAGAAAGATGGGTCTCTTTAGATGTGCATTGATTATAGGCAATTGAATAAGGTGACCATCAAGAATAAGTATTCGTTGCCAAGGATCGATGACTTGTCTAACCAACTTAAAGAGACCACCCATTTCTCAAAGATTGACCTCCATTCTGGTTATCATCGATTGAAGGTTAGGGAGTGTGACATTCTGAAAATGGATTTCGACCTAGATATGGGCACTTTGAAATTATGGTGATGTCATTTAGTTTGACTTAATGCTCTGGCCGTGTTCATGTATGTTATGAATTGATTTTTCAAGATATTTCTTGATATTTTTGTGGTTATGTTTATTGGTGATATCCTTATTTACTCCTCATGTGAGCGGGAGCACATAGATCATTTGAGGTTGGTTCTTCAAACTTTGAGGGAGAAGAAATTGTATGCTAAGTTTAGAAAATGTGAGTTTTTGTTGGATGCGGTAGCTTTGCTTGGTCACGTGGTATTCGGTGATAATATTATAGTTGACTCGAAGATGACTGAGGCCGTGAAGAATTGGCCTAGAGCATTAACTCCTTCGGATATTCAAAGTTTTCTTAGGTTGGCTAGTGATTAAGAAGGTTTCTTAAAGGGTTATCATCTATTGCATCTCCATTGACTAAGTTGGCTCAAAAGAAGGCCAAGTTTGTATAGTTAAATGAATGTGAGGAGTTTTTCGAATTTGAAGGATCAACTTACATCAGCTATTTTTTTGACTCTACCGGCTGGCTTAGATGGATTTGTTGTATATTTTGGTGCTTTTGAAATTTGATTGTGTTGTGTACTTATGCAACATGGTAATATGATAGCTTATGCATCAAGCCAATGAAGGTGCACGAGCATAATTACTTGAGTCATGATCTTAAGGTAACCGCGGTGGTGTTTGCTTTGACGATTTGGAGATACTACTAGTATGAAGTTCATGTTGATGTTTTCACCGATCACAAGAGTTTGCAATATGTGTTCACTCAAAGGGATCTGAACTTAAGCCAAAGGAGGTGGTTAGGACTTCTTAAGGACTATGACATAAGTGTGTAATATCATATTATCTTGTCAAGGCAAATGTTGTAGTTAGTAGGCTATCTATGGGAAATGTGGGTTATGTTGATGAAGGGAAGAAAGAGTTGGCAAAGGAGGTTCACCATTTTGCTAGATTGGATGTTAGGTTAGCCAACTCTACTGATGGTGATATTCATATATTCATAACCTAACTCTAATGATGGTGATATTCATATATTCATAACCTAACTCTAATGATGGTGGTATTCATATTCAAAACAGGGCCAAATCTTCTGTGGTTGTTGATATTAAGGCAAAGCAATATCTAGATCCATTATTGGTTGAGTTGAAAAAGTTGGTTGCCGAAAAGAAGATAGAGGTTTACTCCCAGGGGTGATAGTGTGCTTCCGAATCAAGATTGGTTGTTTGTTCTAGATATGGATGATCTTAGGAGGGTGATCATAAGTGAAGACCATAACTCTTATTATTCTATTAATCTGGGATCTATTAAGATGTATTGGGATTCGAGGGAAGTGTATTGGTGGTATGGTATGAATAAGGATACAACCAAGTTTCTATCCAAATGCCCTAATTTTCAACAAGTGATGGTAGAGCACCAAAATCAGAGTGGTTTGACTGAAGATATTGAAATTCATACTTGGAAGTAGGAAGATGTGAACATGGATTTTATAGTTGGTTTGCCTTTGGGTTATTGTTGACCGGATGACTAAGTCGGCTCACTTTCTACCGGTGAAGACTACCTTTAGTGCTGAAGATTATGCAACGTTGTATATCCAAAAGTTGGTGAGGCTGCATGGTGTGCCTATGTCTATCATATCGGACCATGGAACCCAATTTACTTCTCATTAGTGGAGGTCAACTTAAAGAGGACTTGGGACTAAGGTGAAGTTGAGTACCGCCTTTCATCCTCAAACCGGTGGACAAGCCGAGAGGGAAATTCCAACATTGGAGGACATGTTGAGAGCTTGTGTGTTGGAATTCAAGGGTAATTGGGATGATCATCTATAACTCATTGAGTTTGCTTATAGTAATAGCTTTCATGCTAGTATTGGTATGGCACTATTTGAGACTTTTGTATGGTAGGAGATGTAGTCTCCGATGGGGTGGTTTGAGTTGGGGGAAATGACTTTGATTAGCCTTTGGATTTGGTGTTGAAGGCTATGGAGAGGGTGAAGTTGATTCGGGAGAGGTTGAAAATGGCCCAAAGTTGCCAAAAGTCCTATTCGGATGTGAGGAAGAGGGATCTTGAGTTTTATATTGGTGATTGGGTGTATGTGAAGGTCTCACCCATGAAGTATGTAACACATTTTTGTAAGAAGGGCAAGCGAAGTCCCCGGTATGTAGGTGCTTATGAGATTGTTGAACAGATTGGATGATATCACCATGTAGGAACCAGTGCTCAAGTTTATCATCCTCCTCCTCCACGTGTCTAGATCAGTCCTACTCAAAGCTAGTTGATGAGTCCTCTACTCCGGAGACTTTAGTCTATGTTGCTATTATCTATGTATTGAGACACTTTCTTATGTTCTATTGAATATGAGGGTGTGCCCAGTAGCTTTGTCTTCGACTCCACTTTATCCATATATTTAGAGGTGTTTGTTGGACAAGTTATGTATTTATGTTATGGGCTTGACTCTTGCCTCTTGATAATGATGTTTAAACAAGCTTTTCCTTAGCTTCATTGCCCCTTTATCTTAGTTTATGTCTTTTATATGCTTCCGCGATCAATGATGTGTAATGACAAGTGAAGAGGCTTGATTAGGGTCCTTTCGGGTTCCCCATTCGCCGTGTCACGTCTAGGCCCTAGGCTTGGGTCATGAAAAACTTGGTATCAGAACACTAGGTTGATAGATCATCAGAGTCCAACACACAACATCGATTAGAGTCCTATTCGTGGTTGTGAAGTGCTCCATGACTATGAATATGACACTATGAGGCATTTTAGGAAATGTTTCCCTTCTTCATGTTCTAAGTCATGCTAAAGTTGTGGTAAGTGTTTCCCCCCTAATGATTGTTCTTTGCTATGCTAGATTATGCTAATACTAGAGGAAGACAGGCCTAAAATCCTGAGGAGAAACCTACTAATGGTGTGCTTTGTGATGCCCTTACTATGCTTGCCCAAGTGGTGGCCAACCAAGTCCAATAAGGGGCCCAAGCCCCTCATGCTACTACACCAGGAGCTAGGGTAAGAGACTTCAAGAGGATGAATCCTTTGGTTTTCCAAGGGTCAAAGGTGGATGAAGATCTACAAGAGTTCATTGATAAGGTCTACAAAATTTTGAATATCAAGTGTGTTGGGTCGAATGAAAAGGCGGAGTTGGCGGCGTACCAACTCAAAGGGGTAGCAAAAATTTGGTATGATCAACGGAAGGGTTAGAAGGGTAATGGTTATGTGGTGCTTTGGGAGGAATTCAAATTAGCCTTCCTTAATCGGTTCTTCTCTCTTTAGCTTAGGGAAACAAAGTTGGTAGAGTTTATGAACTTGAAATAAGGTGCTATGAGTGTGAGGGAGTATGTCCTCAAATTTAATCAACTTTCAAAGTATGCTCCTCACTTGGTGGCCGATGCTAGGTCAAGGATGAATAAATTTGTGGTGGGGGTCTCCGACTTGGTAAGTGAGGAATGTCGGTCTGCCTTGCTTATTGGTGACATGGACTTGTCTCGGTTGATGACATATGTTGAGAAAATGGAGGAAAAAAAGTTATGAAAGAGGAGGGGCCATGAGGCTAAGAAGGCCTGGTTTTTGAGGGAAAGTTCTTAAAGGGTGTTAGACTTCATCAATCCCAAAGGCCTCCTCATGCTATTAATAGGGAGTTTGCTAATGACTTCCCTAGACCTCAAGGTATTGGTGGTATGACTCCTAATAATGTGTGTCCTATATGAGGGGAGAGTCATAATGGCCCGTGTTTGAAGGGTTCTGATGCATGCTTTGTTGTGGGGAGTATGGTCACAAGAAGGTGGATTGTCCAAGAAACCGTGGCAAGGTTCGGGGTGCAAATGCGGTTCCATTGGGTAGAGGTGGTCCTCAAGGTGGTGCCCCAAGGCACAACTAGTTTTATGCTCTACATGGGAGGCAAGAGGTTGGTGAGGTCCCCAATGTATTTATCGGTATGTTGAAAATCTTTGATCATGATGTATATGCTTTGATTGATCCAGGTGCCACCCTTTCCTTTGTTATCCCCTTTGTTGCTAAAAGGTTCCATATTGAGTCAGAGTTATTGCATGAGTCATATGAGGTGTCTACTCTTATTGGTGTATCTATTGTTGCTACGGGGGTATATAGAAGTTGTCTGGTTCGCGTCTTGCATAAAATCTTACCTTGTGATCTTATTGAATTAGATATGGTTGATTTTGATATTGTTCTTTAAATGGATTGGTTGCATACATACTATGCTTCTATTGATTGTAGAACCCGTAGGGTCAAGTTTCAATTCCCTATTGAACCCGTCTTTGAGTGGGAAAGTCATTATATGGTGGTTAGGGGTAGGTTTATCTCGTGCATTAAAGCCCGTTGGTTGATTTCCAAGGGGTGTTTGTATCATCTTGTGAGGGTAAAGGATGTGGAGTCCAATGTCCCTTCCATTGACTCAGTTCCAGTTGTATGAGTTTCTTGATGTCTTCCCAAATGACCTTCCCAGTGTCCCTCCCGAAACGGAGATAGATTTTGGTATATATCTCCTTCTCGATACTTAACCAATCTCCATTCCCCCTTATAGTATGGCCCAGGCAGAGTTGAAGGAGTTAAAAGGAACAATTGAAAGATTTGTTGTAGAAGGGATTTATTAGACCTATCCAATCACCTTGGAGTGCACCGGTGTTGTTCGTGAAGAAGAAAGATGGGCCACTTAGAATGTGCATTGACTACCGACAACTCAATAGGGTCAATATAAAGAATATGTATCCTATTCCGAGAAATGATGACTTGTTTGACAAATTTCAAGGGACTAGTTTTTTCTCTAAGATTGATCTTCAGTCCGGGTACCATCAAGTTAGGGTGAGGGAGTGTGATATCCCTAGGACGACCTTCCGAACTAGATATAGGCACTATGAATTTGTGGTGATGTCCTTTGGGTTGACTAATGCACCTGCCATCTTCATGGACCTAATGAATATGGTCTTCAAACCCTACCTTGAGTCCTTTGTTGTGGTCTTCATTGATGAAATTTTGACCTATTAACATAGTAAGGGAGAGCATATGGGCCATTTGAGGGTTTTATTGCAAAGAATGACGGAGGAGAGATTGTATACTAAATATGCCAAGTGTGAGTTTTGGTTGGGGAAGGTTGCATTCTTGGGTCATGTGGTGTCGGGGGATGGCATTAAAGTGGATCCTAAGAAGACCGATGTGATTAGGAATTGGCCTAGATCATTGACCCTATCAGATGTTAGGAGTTTCTTGGGCCTTGCGGGTTACTATTGAAGGTTTGTGAATGGATTCTCCTCCATTGCTTCTCCTTTGACAAAATTGACTCAAAAGAAAGTTATGTTTGTGTGGACCGATAAATGTGAGAAAAGCTTCCAAACGTTAAAAGGTAGACTTGTGTCCGCACCTATATTGTCACTACCGGATGGGCTTAAGGGTTTTGTTGTGTATTGTGATGCATTTGGAGTTGGTTTGGGTTGTGTGCTAATGAAAAATTATAAGGTCATAGCCTATGCTTCTAAGAAACTCAAACTACATGAAAAGAACTACCTTACCCATGATCTTGAATTAGCCGCCGTGGTGCTTGCATTAAAGATTTGGCGTCATTATTCATATGGGATGCATGTATGTCTTCACCAATCATAAGAGCCTACAATATGGCTTCACTCTAAAAGATCTCTACTTGAGACAAAGAAGGTGGCTAGAACACCTTAAAGACTATGATATGAATGTGCATTACCATCCCGGTAAGGCAAATATTGTAGCAGATGCTTTGAGTCGGGTGTCCATGGGTAGCCTAGCTCATGTGGATGGTGGTGATAGAGAGATGGCTAGAGAGGTGCATAGATTGGCTAGATTAGGGGTGAGGTTGGAAGATGTGGGTAATAGTGTTGTTGTTGATGGTTCTAAATCTTCTTTGGTTAATGAAGTGATACCAAAACAAGATATAGACTCCTCCTTGCTTGATTTAAAGGCCTTGGTGAAAGAGGAAAAAAATAGTGGTTTTCTCACAAGTAGGAGACGGGGACCTTAGATACCAAGGTAGGTTGTGTGTGCCATGTGTTGATGGTTTGAAAAAGAGAATTCTCGATGAGGCCCATAATTCTTCTTATTTTATCCACCTCGATTCTGCAAAGATGTATACAGACTTGAGAGATGTGTATTGGTGGGGAGGCATAAAGAGGGACATGGAAAAATTTGTTTCCGATTGCCATAGTTATCAATAAGTCAAACCTGAACATCAAAGGCCGGGTGGCCTAACCTAGGACATAGAGATTCATACTTGGAAGTGGGAGGTGATTAATATGGATTTTGTGGTTGGGTTGCCCAAGACTAGAAAGGGTTTTGATTCTATATGGGTAGTAGTTGATAGGATGACGAATTGGCTCACTTTCTATCGGTCAAGACTACATACGGGGCTGAAAAGTATGCAAGGTTGTACATCCATGAGTTATTGAGGTAACATGGTGTTCCTTTATCCATTATATCAGATCGTGGTGCATAATTTACTTCACACTTTTGGAAGTCTTTTCAAATGGGTCTTGGTACCAAAGTTCACCTTAGAATGGCCTTCCACCGTCAAACGGATGGCCAATCCGAAAGGAAAATTCAAACACTTGAGGATATACTTAGGGCTTGTGTCATGGAGATTAAGGGTAGTTGGGATGACCATCTTCCATGGATTGAGTTTGCCTACAACAATAGCTATCACTCTAGCATCGGTATGGCTACTTTTGAGGCTCTTTATAGGAGACTTTATAGAGCACCGGTGGGTTGGTCTGAGGTTGGAGAGGTGACTTTATTGGGGCTATATCTGGTTATGGAGGATCTTGAGAAGGTTAAGATGATTATGGAAAGGTTGAGAATAGCCCAAAGTTGTCAAAAATCCAATGCTGATGTAAGGAGGAAAGACCTAGAGTTCCAAGTGGGTGATTGGGTCTATTTGAATGTTTCTCAAATGAAAGGTGTGGTATGTTTTGGTAAAAATGTGAAGTTGAGACCAAGGTATTTTGGTCCTTATGAGGTTATAGAGAGGGTTGGCAAGGTTGCTTATGAGTTGAAGTTACCTAGTGAAATGAATTTTGTTCATCCGGTGTTCCATGTCTCTATGTTGAGATAATGTGTTGATGATCCTAATGCCATTATGCCTCTTGATCTTGTGGGTGATGTGGAGGAAAACTTGACCTACGAGGAGGTTCCAGTTTAGATCTTGGATAGGCAAGTAAAGAGATTGAGGAACAAAGAGGTGGCATCCGTTAGGTCCTTTTGAGGAACCAACAAGTTGAAAGTGCTACATAAGAGGCCGAAGTGGATATGCAAAAGCGGTATCCTTATCTTTTCCACTCCACTCAAGCCTAAGGTACTAATCCTAAGTCCCATATGTGATATCAAGTCTTACATTTCAGCCCTATGTCATTCATATGCAGTCATGTTTAAGTTGGTAAACTTATGATGATTTTACACTTAGGTTGAGAATTTTAAAATGGTGTTTTACATGTTATGTTGCATTTGTGTTGGGGTTGAGTTGCTCATGATCACTCTTGTCTTGTACATCTCTTTTACATTCGGGGATGAATGTTCCCAAGAGGGAGATATTGTAACGACTCCAAAAAGTGCCTCAGAAGTCATCAAATTTTAATTTCCATATATCTAAAATCTATTCGTTATTTCGAAAATCCAACTTCATATTTGTGATTAGGGGGCAAACTTAGGTTACAAAGGGTCTAACCCCGATTTAAGAATGAAAGAATAGCAATTTCAATTTTTGAAAGTGCAAATTCGAATGAGGTTTTCACGTTGCCTCCGCAATGCGCCAAGGGTGCGCTCATGTGTAATTCCTTCTCTGCGACACAGAGAGGTGTATTTTCCTAGCAGTGTTTTCTTGTGTAGTCCAATTATTCTAAATGTTGGGTCCAAGTTTTCCCAAGCATGTTTTTACCTATACTTAGCCGCATTTTCACCCTTATATCATCCTAAACATTTCCAAATACTCCCCAAAACACTTAGCCATATTTTTACTCCAAAATTCAAGACTTAAAACCCTCATTCGGAACTAAGGATTTTCTTCAAGTTTTAAGGCTCCAACCTCCATTTCCAAACATCACCAAGAACATATCTAAAGCTAAGGTATGTGGTGTTGAACCATTAGGTACTTTCACCCATGATATCTAAGCCTCCTTTTTACTAATATTGCATGATTTGAAGTTGATTTTACATGTGGGTCTTATATGTTGAGAAATTTACTGCACAGTGACTTTAGTTCATGAAAGTATGGTTGTTTTAGCATGTTTTGAGCTCCAAATCTTGGATCTAATGTTGGATTTGATGAAGGGTCTTGATGTGAATATCTTAGGGGTGTCGCAAGGCATTAATTGATGGTTTTATAGCAGGTTTTCTTGCACGATTTCATCTACAATTTTCATGGTCTTTTACCCTCATTACACCCCCAAGTGTTTGATAAAATGTTTGGCTAAGGTTCCTTGTGGAAGTGAAGGTCCAAAGCATGAGATATGATATGATTGATGTTATAATGATGAAATGAGCTTATATTCATGATGAATTCTACATAAAGTGTTGCATTAGACCGTGCCCAATTCGAGGGGTCTAAGAACCCGAATAATCGAGATGGGGGCTAGTACTCATCAACCGAGGGAAGGGTTAGTACTTCTCCACCTAGGTGATGGGGTGTCATTATCACCAATCGAGGGAAGGGTTAGTACTTCTCCACCTAGGTGATGGGGCAGCATTATCACCAGCCGAGGGAAGGGTTAGTACTTCTCCACCTAGGTGATGGGGTGACATTATCACAAACCGAGTGAAGGGTTAGTACGTCAACAACTAAGCGATAGGGCGGCATCATCACTAACCTCAAGGGGTTTTTACCTTGGAAATCTAGCTTGGTCTATTCTTGACATATGATACCTTATATGAGCATGAGTTATTTAAGTATGATTTACTCTAGCATTGTTCATACATGCCATCCTCCTATGATATGCCCATTACCTATTAGTATGCATATTTGGATCATGATCTCTATTTCTTGTTGCATTGCATGTTTGTGTACTTAGTACATTCAAAATGAACTAACGTATACTTTTGCATACATGATCTAACTATGCGGGGACCGAGGACTACCTTCATCCACCATACAACTACTAGATTGGATCTTTAGACACTTGTTGTGGTGAGTCCTATCTTCTAAGGACAAACCACCATTACCTCTACTTATGATGCTTTACTTTTGTTATTTACTTTGAGCGTATGCCAGGGACATGTCTTGGCCCCGGTCTTATCTTCTGACTAGAGGCATTGTTGGATATCTTGTAGACTCTTTTAAGTTTATATGCTAATTGTTGTATTGAGAGATTATAATTTTGGTAGTGGCTATTTATTGGATATCGTTTAATTGATTGATTATGAGAAATTTGATATGTTTTTACATTATGATCTGAGAAGATCCTTAAAACCCATATTTCCCTCATAGAGTGAGTCATACTTAGCCGCTCCTTAGACTTTATGTGTTATGTGAATCCATGTTAATCCCTATTTCTGTGACATACCTATAGCGTGGGTCCTTCTTTACCGTCCCTTAGAATTATGTGTTTACTATTTCATATGTGCTTTCTAATCGATGACGTGTAAATGGAAGCTATGAGGCTTGTTTGAGAACTCTCGGGTTCCCATTCACCCTGTCACACCTAGACCCTAGGTCTTGGTTGTGATAGTGAGTGCCTTAGAAAATTTGTGAAAGTGAAAGAATGATAAAAGAAAGTATGGGAATATAGGGCTTTGGGGTTTGTTTTGGGGACTAAAGATCTAACGCCCCAAGACAAAGGTCTAAATATGAAACTGTGACTAGGCACCCAAAGGGATCCCAAACAAGCCCTGTAGGCATACATAGCACATCCTTGGTTTTGCAGAAGCATAGATAAGCAACAAAGATGTAGCACATAATTTCTAAGGGAAAGAGGCTTTGGATTCATGATATGGGGATGTTGCAGGGAAGAGGATAAGCATGAATCACAAAGCCAATAAATCTAAGGGGCGGGTAAATATGACTCATTCTATGGGGGCAATTAGGGACTTAGGACTTTCTTCTCATCCATAAAACAAGCATTTAACACAATGATGGAATAAGGGACTAAGGGAAAGTTTTCATAATATAAAACCATTAGAGTTAAGTTCATAATCACACATAACCAAACATTCAGATATCCAACAACACCTCTAATGCGAATAGAACTGGGGCCAAGACATCTCTCGGGCTCACCCTCAAAAGATAAAATGTTCATAAATAGATAAGTCTTCAATAAGCATGAAAGGAAATGGCTATTGTCCTCGAATGTGGAGGACTCACCTAAAGAGGTCTTCAACTAAATCGTTTAGCCATACGGAGGAGGAGGATGGATAGGTGCTCCGGTCCCGACATGGTTAGATCATGTAGGCAAAACGTATGTATTAGTATCTTGATGTACTAAGTATGCGAAGTGCAAATGCAAAAAATAACATAAGCCATAATTAATCAATATGCCTAATCATAATCTATGGGTATAAGCTCAATATGTCATGCGTTCTCAATTCTAAGGTTAAATATTCATGAGAAATCATCATGTTGTATAACATAATATGCGAAAGAACCACAATTGACATGTACGACCAAGTGAGCTACTACTTGGAATCTCAATGTTCACTCCACACCGGAATAGGAGTGGTCTACTTTGCCAGGGTAAACCAAACACTCACCATATGGGAAATTCCCCATTTCAAAAAGTGCTTCATAATCACCTTCCGGGAACCCCACCTATTTTTCTATACACATAATATCAACCTTACGGGAACTAAACCCTTTTCGGTATTTAAATTATGTTTTGTACGAGAACACCACCCTTTTTGGTCAATCATGCAATATAATCTATATGGATCCATTAGCTAATTCATAAACCTATGGATGCTACATAGTTATGTGACAATGATTACCTACCAAGGTCTGCTCGGTGCTAGGTCACAATCCAAAGGAATAGTCGAATTAAACTTATAGCCAAGATATGCCAAACATCATACTATCATAATATTTTCATAAAGTAGCTCATCAAAACCAAAGCTTCTTAACATTATTATAGGGCTTTATAACTTTTGTAACTTTCATAATACTTTCATATTCCATAACATGCATAATGACCCTTTAATTCATATCAATCATGATTTCACATAACTTGCCAATAGACCTTCACATTCGTAGAAGCTTGGTATGCATCTTTATTAACATGATGGAGAATTCATATATGTAACATTTAAACCATGCAAATCAAGAGTATATTTCATGAGAGGAGTAAAACAATTCACTTGAACATTATTCCAAATTACCCACCAAAAGCATAGTAAAGCTTAACTAGGGAATCATCAAACTCTCATAAAAATCCATAAATTTCACATGGGTTTTCAATGCCTAATCATATACAAAGGTATATCATCATAAAATACTTTATATTATCATAATATAAAAGGCTCACAAAATCACCATGTAATACCAAAACTTAGGGAAATCGTAAAAGAGAAAGAAGAATGATTTAGCTTGTGGAGGAATGGTCTCCACAATGAAAACCCACATACCTTTGCGTGATTTTAGTGGAGGAAATCTGATTTGGATATGGAAAACATGAAACCCTAGCTTACACCTCACACTTGAATGCCTTGAGAGAGCTTGAGAGAGTTTTAAGCCTTAGAGTATTTTTTGAGTGAGAAGCAATGAGGTGAATTAGGATTGAAAAGGACTGTTAAGGGATCTTTTATTGGGCCTTAAAAAACAAAGGATAATAGTAATTATTGAATTTACCCTCTTAAAAATCCTGTCGGACGGGACCATGAGATCCCGTTATGGGCTGTGGTCCATTCTACGGGCCGTAGGTAAGGGTCTCATCTAATGCCATTTCATACTCTTAGAGACTTTTCTCTGAATCACATTCTACAACATGACTTATGACTCATAAGTGATTTCATTGGCTATCTAATAAGTTGTACATAGAATCATAGAAAATTCATAATTTCATCAAGGTGGCCATTATTCCATGAGCAGGAGATACAACTTATGGAAAAATTTTCGCGCTCGTAGAAGGCTTTGTATGAACAACTGATCCTTTGAAAATTTGCAAAACTCATTTTTCAAGCTCTTTTACACCCTCCAACCTATGGAGACTTATAAAAGAGTCCAATAATGACATAGTTTAGGCTTAGAATTGACGAAAAAGGAAAACATTCCCTTGATTAAAACTTCTAGACAAGAACCACAAGACCCAATTACGGGATGGCCTCATGGTGTCATTCCACATGAAATTTAACCACAAGTTATGAAATGGACCATAGATCATCCTATTAATCGCGGGTTACCGTCTAGAAACTCCAAATTTTCTTCATGTCTACAACTCATGCCTACGACCCTATCTATGGTCCGTGTTTCCTTCCATGTCACATTGATAACTTTCGTGGATCATTTTGTATTTATAAATTTTTTAGCTTTCTGAAGCTCTCCTCAACAAGTGTGGTGTACGACTTGTGGTTTAAACTATAGTCCGTGAACTTGGCTTCATGAGCTGACCCTAGCCATTTCTGTTCAAACTTTTCTGCACTTTCCAGGGTTCTAACTTTAGGGTCCTTACAGTTGGATAGTTTGACATAAGTGATGTAGCATCGATAGGACCTGATTGGATTTTGATGCTATGGAGAAGGTAAGTGAAATGACCCCAAAAAAGTGCTTAAAATCATGCCTCAGAAGTGCCCGAAATTTTGTTTTCCATATTTCTAAAAGTCCATTTATTTTTTTGGAAATACAACTTCATATTCTTGTTTATGGGGTCAAATTGAGTGGGAAATAGGTCTAACCCAAATTTTGGAGCAACCGTATCAAAATCCGAAAATTGCAAAATATGCTATTTAGGAGTGTCCACTTTTAAGGAGCATATCTCTTAGTACACAAAGAACTAGGTGGATCATGATCTACCAATAGAAATACCTTTGAATTATCTTTCCAACACACTTCATTTCACCTTATCCTGAGTTCGGATGAAGGATTTATGCCCATTTTCGTAAAACTCGCTGGTGCAGAAAATGCAATTTCCAGTGAGCAGTCCGTTTTGGTCTTATTTTCTGTTGACTTCGGTCCAAGACTTTTAAGTCTTAGGCCCAAGGGTTCCCACACTTGAAAATACATATAGTTAGCCTTATTTCACCCTCATATCATCCTAAACATTCCTCAAAACTCACTCAAACATTTAGACTCATATTTCACCCTAAATTCTAGTCCCAAACTCAAGACCAATCTTAAGGATTTCTTCATGGATTTCACTGAAGCTTCAAGTCTCTATTAAAGTCTTCTTCAAGAACCTCTCCAAAGCTAAGGTATGTGGTGTTGAACCATTGGGTCCTTTCATCCATGGTGCCTAAACCCTCTTTTACTTAGTATTGCATGATTTAAAATTGATATTACATGTGGTCTTGTATATTGAGAAATTTACCGCACAGTGGTTTTAGTTCATGAAAGTATGGTTGTTTTAGTATGTTTTGATCTTCAAATCTTGGATCTAATGTTGGAATTGATGAGGTGTTTTTATGTGAATGTCTTGGAGGTGTTGCAAGGTGTTGATTAAAGGTTTTACCACTAATTTTCATGTATGATTTCATCTCTAAATTGCATGGTCTTATACCCCCATTGTACACCCAGCAAGTGTTTGATAAAATGTCTAGCTTATAGTTTCTTGAGGATTTGAAGGTCTAAAATATGAGATATGATATGAATGATGAAATGAGCTTATGTACATGATAAATTTTATATAAGTGTTGCATTAGACCATACTCAACCGAGGTGAGGGTTTGTGTTCATCAACCATGTGAGGGGTTAGTACTTCACCACCTAGGATGATTGGGGTGTGACCATCATCAACCGAGTTGGGGGT
>JAPFFP010094280.1:0-20498 GCA_026153255.1 Solanum medicagineum
TTGTTGGACGATCTTTATGCAAAATTGGGTCAAGCAAGTCTTTAGAACACAAATAATCCTCAATACGAATTTTTCAAATAGAATAATTTGTGGAGTCTAAACTAACCATCCCTTGCACAATTACTTTGTCATCCATTATAAACTACACAAGAAGCCAACCAAAAATAACCAAGCTCTGATACCACTTTGTTGGGGGAGCAACGACGAAACATAACGGAAGCAATCTTTTCCCCAAATAAACAAAATGAATGACAAAGACACAATAAATTCCAAATTTTCAGCCAGCATTAGATCAGTAAAAGAAGCGAAAATAAAATAGGGAACACACAATTTACGTGGAAACCCCAAATCGGGGAGAAAACCACGGGACCGTTCAACAACAATTCAAAAACTTCCACTAATCACCAAAACCAAGTGGGTACAACAAGTTCTCCTCTCTAGTAAACACTAGAGGTAAATACAATCATCAACAAACAATCTTGGCAAGAGAACAATCAACAATTTCACCAAAAATGGTGTAAAAACCTGAAAAACGCAGGTCTGAAACGCAGCAAGAAAAAATGACCTTCCGGACATCAAAACGAAAAACTGTTCGGTGTACTTGAAAAGAAAAGTGTCACGAACAACATAATAAAATTTGAGGACGAATCGACTCCGTTTGACCTCCGATCCGAAAGAAAAACCAGCTGCTGCACAGTGTAGAAAAATGCAGATTTTTCTGCTGCTCCTTTCTGTTTTCAGCTGCTGTTCTGTTTTTATTTTTCTGCTGACTGCTTCCTCTAATTTTTCTGACTGACTGCTGCATATTTTATTATCCACACAAGAGTGAACATGGGCCAAGACAAAATATTAACATTTGGGCTTAAAGTTTAAAAGAGACCAAATTAAAATATAGGAGCCCAAAATAAATTGGGCTCTTCCTCCATGTAGGAGGGATAATTCCCAACAAATATGTACAAACATAAATTAAACTTATTCCGTCTCTTTTTAATGGGGAGGCCTTGAAATCCGACGGATAGATTTTTCCTCGGCCAAGTTTAGCAAGTAATATGTGTATAAACTTAAACAAAAATCTTTGAATCTTGACAAATAATAAATATTAATCTAAATTAAATTTTTCCATCTTTTTGAAAGGAGGCCTCGAAATTCGATGGATAGATTCATCATTGGCCACAGTTTTTTTTAAAAAGAACCAATGATCTTTGATTGGTTCAATTGAGTTAATCCGTATCATTCTTATTCCTATACAGCAGCCAAGTGATAGAAAAAGAAAATCCAAATGCAAAAAGTTCTAAAGATGCACTAGTTCAAAAGAATACAACTCCATAAACTCCCCTTAGATGGAAAATCATAAATTTCTCTCAAATTTAGTATTCAGTAGACCAAGACAATCATAAAACACATTAGAACGACGAAATACCAAGTAGCTAAACACTTGATCTGAACTAAACACACACAAAACTTAACCAAAATTTTCAATTATAAAAAGTGTCTACATTAATCAAATACTCAGATCAACTAATAAGTTCATAAGATTTCAAGAAGTAATTACAAAGATTCCATAAAGATCACTTTTTTTTTAAGCTAATACCCATATAGATTATTTTATCAGATCAAAAACTAAACTCATTTACAAAATCTTTCAACTAAACACACACTAAGAAAAAACAAAATAAAACAAAAAGAAATCAATAGTGAATTTTCCAAAAAGGATTAGTTTTTAGGCAACTTCCATATAGATTATCTAATCAGATAAAATCTAAACCCATTTACATTTCTACTAAAACAATCACCAAGGAAAACATGAATTCAACAGTGAAATTTCCAAAAAGATCAATTTTATATCCAACACCCATATAGATCATTTCATGACATCAATCACAGATCAAAAACTAAACCAGTTACATAACCTTTCCACTAAAACAAACACACCCATTCCCAAACTAAACAAGAAATCGACAATAAAATTTCAATAAAGATCAAATTTTTAGTCAACAGATCAACCAAACACTAAACCCCTTCACAAAATCTCTCTACTAAAACACACACACACAACAAGAAAAAAAAGAAGCAAAACAACAGTAAAAAATAATGCAAGAAAACCAAAAGGGGGGGGGGGGAGTCTGAAATTTGACTCACCATTGTGATTGTACTGGACAAAAAGTTGAAAATAGGCTTAACAGAAATCTTAAAGATTACTGTAGAAATAGAGAAAAGAGTGAGAAAATTAAATTGAGAGATTTTTGTTTAGAGAGATACTTGGATCGAATGTTTAGTAAATGAAAATGACCCTCCTATATATACAAGTCCTTAAGGGCCGTTATGGCCGTTGCTACAGTACTGCTACAGTACCCCGACCGTTGCTACAGTACTTATAGTCGTTGCACCAAGCTTGCTACAGTACTATTCTAACACTATTCTAACATTCCCCTCAAGCTGGAGCATATATATCATATTGTTACGACCTTAGAGATTCAAGACAAGAGATCGTACGGCGCTAGTCAGTTTGTCTATGATTCTTGCCCAACTTGCAAACACTAGCAAACCTTTTAACTTTGGATCGCTAAGGGAACGCTAAATTAAGAAGACAAAGAGCTTGTAAGAAGGAAGAACTTTTATTAACTTGGGAATGCTTTACAAGGCTTTGTTGCTTACAACTTTGGTTGTTTGATACTTGATGCCAAATGAGAAGCCTATGGGGGTATTTATACTAATCCCCTTACCTAATGGACGGCTAGGATTAACTTGATCCAATGGTTAAGATTAATCCTCTAGATTCTTCCTAACAAATATCTAGATATTTCTAACTAAATATCTAAGATATTTATGCAAGTTGGTTGCCCAAGGCTGCCCATGGCCGAATCTACATGGTCCTAGAAGCTTCCACCCTTCTCTAGGTTTGTCTTCAACATTCTGCACAATTCTAGAGAGTTCTGGGACCGTCCAGGGTGTGCTGGACACATCCTGGCGCCGTTTTGAAGCCGTTTTGGAGCAAAATTAAGGCGGGACGTGTCAATATGCACGAAGCTTGTTACAAATATATTCTATCTGAACACCTTTTAATGATTTGGTAAAAACATCTGCAAGCTGATCATTGGAGTTCCATAATATGTTACATAATTGGGCATCGATCTGTTCCCATTTGGCCTTCTCTGTTGCAACTATGTTTTCCACCTTTGGATAAGATGATAATATTTCCCTTGTCCCTTGAACCACATTTTGACGGAGGCTGCCCATGGAAAATAATTGGTTGATCCATTCAATTTGATAGTGGTGATAACAGGGGTCCCTATGTTAGATAGGGTGAATGGTTGGGATGATGATGAAGCACAGGTAGTAGTGGGAACATCGGCTATAGAAGACATATTGAAAGTTTATACCAAGAATGAGAATAGTTTATCAAATAGATCAATTCTGGAATTTCTGACAGTGGCAGCGGTGCGTGTGCTAACAAATCGAATATAAGTAGTCACTGAAAAGATAGCACGGTGCTACACATGATAAATATGAAAAAGTAGCCACCGAAAAGATGATACAGTGCTACACAAATTAGATATATAAAAAAGTATTTACTGAAATGATGGCACAGTGACCTAAACATAATCATTGGCCAGACGGTGGCATATATGGGTCAGCCTCCCGCCGGCACCGGAAGCTCTTTGATTTTCAAGACCGTAGAAGCTCTAATACCATGTGAGAAATAGAGAAAAAAGTGAGAAAATTAAATTGAGAGATTTTTATTTAGAGAGATACTTGGATTGAATGTTTAATAAATGAGAATGACCCTCCTATATATACAAGTCCTTAAGGGCCGTTTATGGCCGTTTATGGATAATACATGTGTGTATCCCACATACCAAATAGGTAAAGCAGAGGCGTTAAATTACGAAAAAAAATAAGTTCTAGAGGTAATAGGACCAAGTTAAAGTTTAAGTATATCTCTGAAATTTTGGTTATAGTTTGAGGGGGTACTTGTGCATTTTCCCTATTTTTTTTTATTTTATAGATACTTATGCTATCTTTTAAAAGGAAAATGAAGTTGATGTAAAACACTTTTTAGTTGATTAATATTTCAAAAACATTTTAATTCTAATTTTAATTTTAATTTATTAAATTTGTCCTTAAAATTGTCAAGTGAGTTGTCCATAATATACCACTTGGCTAAATCAAGTGCAAATTATTCTCGTTTATCATATACATAGAAAATATAGATTAGTATAAAACTATCTATTTAGTACAGAAGGAGCCATATACAAAGCAAAATTTATTCCTCACGCATCTTTATGCATTTAAAGTAATGTACGTTTTCATTATGCAAAATAATTTCTAACGACAATAGGTTGAGATCTTCACGGTCTAAAATCTATTATAATCGCACTATGTAAACCTTCAAATTCCACTACACTTTCGTACTTGATATAGCACGAATATAGTCAATTTTAGTTGGCATTTTTCTATCTATAAATTGAATTATTATGAGTCAAATTGAAGTACATGATTGTTAAATATCAATACATAATAAGAAGTTCATCTTCTATCAAATATACCTATAGTAATATTTAATCTATTCTTGTATTTTTATTTTTACCATTTATAAATAGAATAATATTTAATTTTGAAATTATATTATGGTTTATTGCCATCTATATACACGGTTGAATTTAATAGGAAAAAATTATAATTTATTACAATGGCTAAACACAAATCAAATCTATAGATAATATTTTTTTTCTTCTTTTATAGATATTTGTTTAAATTTTTTCAAAGAAAAATGAAGTTGATATTTGGCCATAAAATTTCAGAATTTTCAAGAATTTGAATAATAATCAGAGTACTTTTAAAATTTTTCACTGTAATCTTAATAAGAAAATGATTTCATGGTAAACATTTGCAATCATGGGTAAACACAAACCAAATTTATAGATAATATTTCTTTTTTTAGTTTATAGATATTTATGCTATTTTTTAAAAGAAAATAACGTTAATGTAAAACTCTTTTTAATACAGTAAAATTTTCAAACTTAAACACTTTAATTCAAATTTTGAATTAGTTTCAAATTATTTTCTGATTTTTATCATATATATATGGTAATATAGAGTCTACAATCATATTCTGATTTTTTACCATTTATATAACCAGTAGCACTTAATAAATATTTTTTTAAAATTTTTTCACGGTAATCTTAATAGGAAAATGATTTTACGGTAAACATTTGTTACCGTGGCTAATCACAAATCAAATTTATAGATAATATTTTTTTTAACTTTATAAATATTAATGCTATCTTTTAAAAGGAAAATGAAGTTAATGTAAAACTATTTTTAATAGACTTTCAAATTTAAATATTTTAATTCAAATTTTGAATTAATTTCAAATTATATTATGATTTTAACTGTAACACAGTAGTATGTAAGGTCTACAAATCATATTGTTAATTCAAAAAACGGCTTTTTAAAGAAAAATTCAGAAATTAAAAACTGGTTTGAACTTAATTTATTTAAGAAAACCAATTCTCAAAATTTGAAAGAAAACAAAGTCACCATCTAATTTTAAGGATAATTAGGAAACCAATAAACATTTAAAAAGATCTAACAGAAAAATCTTTTTAAAATCTAAAGAAAAGGTCACAGACGACTTTTTGGCGATAGGTCGAGTTCATATTTCCACTTCAAGAAGATTTTACGCACTTGAAATGACCGCTAAATACGATTATCTGGCGATTAAGAAGTTAACTATCATTTAAAAATTTGAATGACTTTGAAAAAGTTGACTGACTTTAAAATTGACTGATTTTAAAGGAATTGACTAAATTTACAAAGTATTGACTAAATTTAAAAATTCAACCCAATTTTAAAAAATGGACTAAAGTGAAAAATGTTGACTAAATATGCCAAATCGACTATATTTGTCAAAGTTGACTAAGTTTGAAATTGGACCAATTTGAAAGGAAATTGACTAAACTTGATTTCTATTTTGAAAGAGTTTTCACTAAAGTCTAATTTTGTAGAAATAATTCTAGTGCTGAAGTAAAATATCATTGAGGCAGATATTAACATAAATGGTAGACATATCGGGGAAATTAATTAGATCGAAACCAAAATAATATAACAAACAATGTTAGCATCCAATTGAATACAAATATATAAACAAAATAAAATAAAAGAAGAAAGTTGAAGTGGTTTTAGGCCTTTATCCCATTTAAATTGCTGTTACAATTTTTGGGACTTTTCCGTGTGCTGCTGTATATAGTGCTGTATATTAGTGTATGTAGTGCTGTATATTAGTGTATGTAGTGCTGTATATTAGTGTATGTAGTGCGATTCTTGCCCCCCAAAACTTGTGAAAGCTTCCTGGACCTTCCATTTTCGTATTTCATCTTCAAGAAAGGGACTGACTCAGAGCCGGAAGACTTGGGCCTTCGTGGCCCGACAAATGCAAATAGAGCCTCAACACGGACTCAGATCGGATTCACATGAACAAAGAGGAGTAAAGATTAGAAACCTTGTATAAAAAATATAGCTCCAACACTCAGTCACGAATTATTACCCGCAACATCATTTTAATCCAAAAATATTTAGCCGGCATTAACAGTAGACAGGCACACACATAAAGATACTTAGACAAGCAGTTCTTCCGATCAAGAATTAGCCCAATAAAAATTAGTTTCCCAGCAACATAAATGGGGATCAGCAAAGTAAACAAGAATGAAGAATAGCATCAATAGACATTTTTGTCACATAGAAATAGATGAACAGATGGCTTAGTATTGTCCTTATACTAAAACACATAGGTGAAACGAAAGTTATTATTCCAAATTTTAACATGGATTTGAGAACAAATGACTAAAAGCTAATTGAAATGGACTGCAACTTAAGAACACTGATAAGGACTGCAACTTAAGAGCATTGCAACTTAAGAGCACTGATATGGACTGCATCTTAAGAGCATTGATATGCCTAGTGTTAAGGTTGAAATAAGAAAAGAATTTCCGAACAGTAGGAAGAAGAAAATATAAGCTGAAAATGTAATAATGGAGACCATAATCTAGGAACTAAGCCACTGTACGAGATAAGTAAAACAGGCCCCTGGATCAATATCTGTTACTGGTTGAAACTAAATGATGTCCACTATATATTTACGAAATAGAACAAACTGACCATTAACTTATCAAGCTAAATCATTTTGACCAACTTAAGACATTGCAAGAAGCCAAATCAACAGTTCATTCTTGAAGTTAAAGGATACGAACAGAGAGTGTAGTTATGCTTTATGCATTTTTAACAAAACTTCAGACACTAAGAAGACATATAACACATACAGATTTTTGGGAAGAAAATAAACAGAAATTAGACTAAAAGACCTCGATAATCTGGTAAAGAGGTTATACTCGCAGGCTGCAAGCTGATGACACAATAACTTGAATGAAGTTTTAAACCAATGAGTCTTAAGGAAAGGATAGCAAATAAAGCCATGAATGGTGACTAAAACAGGGACAAGATGCAACAACAGTCAACATTCTTAACAGAACTGGGAAGTTTCAGCATAATACAACCATTTGACCCTTATTTGATCAAAATGAGAAGTATAACAGCTGCCAATCAGACAAGGAATCCAAAACAATTCAAAGAGATGCTTTGATTCAAGCTGAATCGAAATAGATCAATACTTACAACCATTTAAAGTAACATAATGTTTTTCTTTTGACCCAACAACAGATAGAAAGAGATACAAACAAACAGAAACATGTCTCCTGCATTCTTCAACAACTTTCAACGTAATGAAGACATGTACATGAAGTTTTGTGACCAAAGAACTCAGATTCTAAGGAGAAACCAAGCAAACACAAATTAACAAGGTAAACAGCCTCAATAGCTTACTGGGCAGGTCGTGTAAAAAAAAAAAAAAAAAAAAAAAAACAGATTGACAGCATTTCGGAGAACCAGAAACATCAGCAAAATGAGCTGACAGGCTAGATTTGAACATTACACCATGTATTTGAGAAAAAAATCGTTGCAGCACTAGTTTTGGTCTTGGTAAATAGCAGTAAATAGAGACTACAACAGCAGTGCCCTCAACTAATATGCAGTATCATACATACATTTTTTAAATCTAAAACTTAACAAGATATCACCCAAAACTGAACTAAGACGTGAAGCTGGGCCTGAAAATATTGAAATCAAAGCATTTGACAGTCACAAGCTTAGGACAGATTCCGGAATTTCAAGCTTGAAAGCAGAACAATCTACAAAAGAGTCTAGACAACGATAGGTACAGAAGTGAATCTTTAAAGCAATTGCTCATAACTTTGAGGCCATTCTTAGCAAACATTCATACTCGCATCAAAGAAAACTCAAAGTTAACTGGAACAGCAAGGATTGACCAGAGTACATGAACGAAACAATGAACACCACCATATATGGTAGGAGAAATCATCTTAACAAAGAGTGAAGCCAACAACATGAGAAATTCAGCGACGACAGAACAAACACAAATGAATGATTTCAATGTAACACTAGAATTTACTTCATCATCAAACGCTCAACAAGAAATTTAAGTAGAAGGAAGAAGAAACGAGATTAAGTATTATCTTTCTCGGAGCAGCGTACTGGGACTTCAACGACCTTAAGATAAACTTCGACACCAAAAAGATTGGAAATCCAACAGCCTCAAATCAAGAATTTTCAACCTCGAAGTGACTTGACCAAACTGAAAATATACTTACTCTCCAAAAATTCCCCCCCCCCCTAATCAGAAGAAACAAGCTTCAATTTATAGGGAGAACTAGGGTTCGAAAATTGGGGGGCGGGGGGAACCGGTTAATTCGACAAAAGGGTATGGGTTTTGGGCATCTTTCAGGCACGCATGAGGGAGAATGGTCGTGGGGGAGGTGTGGGCTGTCAGCTTTGACAAAGGAAGGGTGTGGGTTGTCCGGTTTGCTGATTTCCTGTCTGCGCTCTTCAACGAAGAAGATGAAGAATGGGAAAGAGAGAAGGGGTTCACGCGGCAGAGAAGAAGAAGAAGAAACGGAAATATGTGGGCGAAGGGGAAAGGAAGGGAGAAGTGGTCGGGGGACAGGGGTGATGAAGAAGGGGAAAGGGAATGGAGCGTGAGTTGAGAAGGAAAGGGAAAAGAGGAGAATTGGGGCCCGTGGGCCCCATGCGCTATATTTATATTTTTATTTTTTTTTAAAGCTAGTTATTTCAAATTGTTAAAAATTAAAAGTTCGATGATTGATTTATTGTGTGTAATATACGCGCGAATCCCACATGCCACATAGGCAAAAAAGCAACATTAAATTATGAAAAAAATAAGTTCAGGAGATAATAGAAGACCAAATTAAAGTTTAAGTGTGTCTTTGGAATTTGGTTATTAACGTTAACAAATTAATATTTTGAATGATCTTTATAATAAAATTAAAAAAAATTATCTAAATGAATATAGTTGGTATAAAAATATATCAAAGATTTGACCCCCTTGCATGAACACACTTTGCACAGATATTGTACAACTGCACAGTCGAAAAAATGAGTACTATTTTTTATTTTGTTATATATGTATGCAATACAAGCATTTTAATCAATTTTTGAAAGAAAAAAGAACTAGAAGATCGAAATTTCTTACTTGAAGACAAGTAGCGGGTAGTGAACTATCGCTCTCAAATTTCCTCCGCCAATTTTTTATATCTAAAAATACACACTGACATTTTTTTTAGTTCAAACATATCCCTAAAACTAATAGATCAGATTATATAATAAATTTGGGAGATATAAAATAATTATTATTTTAAGTTTGTGTATTATATTTTTATAATCAAACTTTGATAAATAATTTTGAGTTATTAAAAATTGTAATTCAAAATGCACAACTATCCCCAGACAATAAGCAAAATTCCAGAGGCATACTTAAACTTTTACATGGTCCTATTACCTCCTTGAACATATTTTTTTTCATAATTTAATGCACCTTATTTATAGTTAACCACACGCCTAAGCTTTTATGTGTAATACACGGGTGGATCTTATATGCCATGTAGGCAAAGAATGGCATTAAATTAAAAAAAATAAGTTAGGTGGATAATAGGATCAAGTTAAAGTTTAAGTATGTCTCTAAAATTTTGGTTATAGTTTGAGGGGCACTTGTGCATTTTCTCCATTTTTTTTATTTTATAGGTATTTATACTATCTTTTAAAAGGAAAATGAAGTTGATATAAAACACTTTTTAGTTGATTAATATTTCAAAATTTGAGCATTTTAATTTTAGTTTTTGTTTTAGTATTTATTTATTAAATTTGTCTTTAAAAATTATCAAGTGATTTTTTCATAATTTACCACTCGGCTAAATCAAGTGCAAACTATTCTCCTTTATCATATACATAGAAAATATAAATTAGTATAAAATTGTCTGTTTATGTTTTTCCCCGTTCCCGTCCTTCTACAGACAACTATGATTAAAATTTTAAAAATAACCAAAATAAGATAACGTTATTCCTCACGAATCTTTATGCAATCAAAGTAATACTCAAAATAGAGGCATAAATACCTTATTTGAATGGTTGTTACCAGTTGTATTTTATTATTTATTAGTCTAAATTCAACACCAAGGTAAAGTAAAGCTTTAGCACAAAATCATTATGTAGTCACGACATCTTATAAATGTTTTTTTTGTTGCTAAAAGAGAATGCTAAGTTACATATTTCCGAATTGCTCTACCAAACTCAATGTTAAATCAACAAAATGTATCAAATCATAACTTTTTGATCTTATTGGGGATGTCCTAACAGGTGGTGTAGTGAATGAGTCTTCACAAAAGACTGCCTCACTCGCGGTAGAAGAAGCAAAATTTGCTGCTCCAGGAAAGTCATTTGCATCAAAATCTTTAATTGCTGTTGTAGCGTAATCTATCGCAAGATCATAATTTTCCTTACAAACTTGGAGGGATTGTTTGAGAACTGGTTCTTTTACTTGTTCTAGTAGACTTAAAACTTCATTGTAAATACTTTTTGTCTTTGATAAACACTGTTGAAGTAGAATACGTACCAAACCTTTCTTATCAGCAGAAGAACTCCTAGAATCCGCTCTAAGAGAAATGTTACATACTTTGAAATCACTAGATGTTTTACAAACATCATCTATCAAATCCCCCGAGGACAAAGTCACAAGAGAGAAAAGGAAGATGACTATTAGCGTTTTCATGACATTCATCTTCACATGTATATATGTTTTCTGAATCATGATTTTTAGTGGCTTTTATAGTTAGAAATACAATATTCACATTTATTTCTTTTCCATAAAAGATTACGTAGGTATTATTGCATGGGGATTGTGGTAATTATATCTTATCCTTTTAAAATAAATAAGTAATAAGTAATAATGGTCTTTTAATTCAGATAATTACTGAGTGCTAAAATATTTTTTCTAGAATATGATTAAAAAGCTATTTTTACATCATTATCATTTTGATTTCTCTCTATTTATTTTTACTTATTATTGTTTACTTTTCAAAGTCAAACGATTTGAATTTGAACTAATATTTTAATATATATTTTTAATCATATTATTATGAAAAGTGTTGGAACTTAAAACATTTTCCGTAATGTTTTCAACCCTCTAAATCTTAGATTTTAAATATTAATTAGTGAGATAATCCAAACTGTTAGTGTTTAGATGGATTTAATAGCATAAATTTCTTTTCAAATGAGTTGCTCTTCAACTTTTAACTCAAGAAAATCGAATTGTGCTTAATGGGATACAAGTTTCTTAAAGGTCTGAGATATAACTTGTAAGATATTATAATGCAAAAATATAAACTTATGCATCAAAATTATTTATTTTAAAAAGAAAAAGAAAGGAACAAAAAAATAAAAAAATTCGAAATGCGGGCAAAATGAACTCACGAGCTGATTCCCTCCAAAAGGAAAAGATACATAGGCAGGAAACAATTATTAGCACCCACTAATTATTCAAATTGTAGAAGAAATAATAAAATAAAAATGACATTTAGTTATTCAGGAAAAGAACCGTAGAAAATGATATTTTTGACCAATCTCCTATATTAATTAAATATTTTTTGTCTATTAATTTAAGTTACAAAACAAATCAATATTTTTTGACCAAACTAGCTATCTATTTTTATTAATTAAGGTTGAATTCAATATTCTTGTCCATGAAATTATTAATGTCTTTTTTGTTTTACAACGATATTAACAACTTTTTTCAAGGTGTATTTATAGGTACCTATTTCATATTTATAGGTATCGAACACATTAATAATATTTTTTCAATTTAAACGTTTTTATTTAAATATGTAATCGTTTATTTTTAAAATACTTTTTAATATTTTAAAAAGTGCTTTTGAAGTACTAATTAAAAGTTACTTATTTTCAGCTAATCCAAATGGGCTCTAACACTTTTTATAAATTTTGCTTACTTAAATTATTTAAAATATTCAAGTTATTTATCTCTTTTTGAAAAAAAATATTTTTTTACTTCAAATCATTTCAAAGTTAACTTTTGGGAAATTTTGCTCAGTTAAATTGTTTAAAGTATTCAAGTTATTATGTTCTTTTCAAAAAATATTTTTTTCTACTTAGGTACTGTAGGTGCAAAAATAAGAATTTTATTTTAAAAAAGTCTTGCGAGAAGTGTTTAGGTGTATATATGGTAATGGGATTATGTGTGTGGGTGGGTCTGTGGGTGCGTGGGTGGGGCGGGGGGAGTGAAGAGTGAGAAGAGGCAGTATAGTGAGGTAAGAATTGTATTTTATTTTATAGTTTTTTTAAAAAAATAATAGTAATAATTTAATATTTAACTTTAACTAATGTTAGTAATTTATTTAATTTTTATTAAGGTAGAATATTTTGTCCATGTGAAGTGTGATGTGGTAATTTGCATTTTTCAAACTAAAAAGTTATAGTTTAATTATGAAATTCACGCTCCAAGAATTTATAAAACTCAAAAAAGAGAATAGTTCAAGTGTATTTTTGAACTTTATCTCTAGAATAAAAAAACAAAATAAGAAAAAGAATCTAAACATTTTTTTTACCTAAAAAAACAATTGATGATTAACATCAAATTAAATTCAATAATTCCTAAATTTAAGGCAAAAAATAGCGCAAGTATTGTATTTTATTCAAAGAGATATAAAAAAAGAAAAAGAAAACTCTTCCTTTGACGTTATAAGCATCGAGTCATTACCTTAATTACTCTATTTCATTTTCTATCATTAATTTAGTGCACTTATTCTTTGGAGAATTGATTTTTCATAATAATGCACAAAATATAGGCCATAATAAAATATGAAAATTAAGTAATAAGTTTAATTTAAGAATAAAAATATAAGTGTTCGAATATATTGGTAATTACTTTTTTTCCTTTAACAAAACATAATTGAGAATCAATTACATAACTTGAGCGTCCTTTTCTAATTGTTACTGGTTATATTAAGGGAAAAATCGATTAAAAATCATATTTGAAGTGGAATTAATATAGAATATTTGCATGCCTAAATTAAAAGATAGTACACTAATTACAAGTTTATTTCATAAAGGTGAGATACTATTACCATAATATCAATATAATATTTAAAGAAAAGAAATAAATATGAATATTGTATGTTAGCTATAAGAATCACCCTGTTGATATCCAATTTTTACCCTCCACGGTATCAAATTAATCATTAAATTTTTATCATATTTTAACGATTTGAATTTTTTTTTAATTATATATGGGCGTGTGGGGGCCACCCGTCCCCAATCCTTCATCTTTCCCATTCCTGCATGCTCCTTCTCATTTCCCCATTTCTTCTTCTTCCCTTCCCTTCCAAAACCCTAAACCAGACGACCCCTCTCCTTCCCTTCTTCACTCACCCTCATCATCTCTTTGCCGACGCGCACCCGACCTTCGACCCAGAAACCCGGCGCCGCAATAACCCGATAACTCCCCTTTTCTCCTTAACGTTCGGCTAGACAACCATATCTTTCTTTGTCGACCTTTAGGATCTTTGTTCCGCAATTGATGGATAAAAGTTGAGGCGCATTGATTTCCAAGATTCTAAATTTAAATTTTGAATCGAAAGTCGACCAAATTCGATCCGTATTCCCCCATTTTCAAACCCTAGTCGTTCCCTATAAATTCAACCTCTTCCTCATTGTATCGGCAGCCGCAATCATCATCGAAAAATCCTAGAAAATTTTCATAATCGTCTCACAAAAGTTCGTGGATTCAAAGAAAAAACCAGAGCATTTGATTTTTGAGTAAAAAAAAATTCGAAACGAGCTTCATTTTGTGGTATCGAAGTTCACCGTTAAGCTCGTTGTCGTCCCAGTCGCTGCTCCCAGAAAGGTAATGCTCCAATTTGTTCTTCTCTATTCGGTTTGTGTTTGACTGTGAGATAAATTCTGATGTTACATTAAAATCTTTTGTTTGTGTTTGTTCCATTGTGACTGAGATGTTGATTTGCTATGATGTTGCTATGTCTGTCAAGATGATCTCCAGAGTCATAGGTCATGTTCATTGTTTCGTTCGAATGTTCTGTTCGAGTCTCGCTGTCCCAGTTGGATTTCTAACTTTGAACATCCAGTAATGATTGAAAATGGCTAGCATTCACTTTTTCTGTGTGTTCTATGTGAAGTCTTTGACATAAGTTGAGATCTGAAACTTCCTTTCCCTGTAATTGCATCATTTGCTTGTAATCATTCCTATGTTTGTTAACCATTTTATCTGTTTGGAATTACGTTTGACCTGAATTCTCAAGAATGAGATACGTAGGCGGCCTATGTCGGCCTTGGTCATTTTATTATTCAAAATCTTTATTTTTCTCTACCCCGAGGGGAACTACGCTTGACTTGATTCCTGCTCCAACGGGATATGTAGGCGCCACAATGGCTCGGTCATACTCCCAAAAAGGAAACTGGGACAGAATTTTTGAAAGGAACTCAAAAATTCTGAACACAAAAAGTCTTCTACAATACATTGAAGTTTTGAGTACAATGAAACTTCAACTGGGATAGAATTTTTGAGAAAGATCTCAAAAATTCTCAAGGGGCTTTTGATTAGATGATAATCCTGGACAACGTCCAAAATGGGACAGGAATTTTAAGGTTGCCCTCAAAATTTCGCTAAGCATTGTTACAAATTTGAAAGTTGTACTTTTCTACCTTATGCCTACCTAGAGGTGGAAGATCGAAGCAGTTCGTCAGGGACAAGAACAGGATCAGATATCCGAAAAATCAACACAGATCAATTCATTTTAAAACTAAGAATTTTTTCTGTGGATACAGGAAAACTTGCGCAAGAGAATAGCTGAAGCGCTCAAGACAATAGCAATTTAGCAAAGATTAATTTATTCAAAAACTAAGAATTTTTCTGTGGATGCAGGAAAAAGAGAGCAGCTAAGGCGCTCAAGTTTCAGACGATTTGTCAAAAATCGATTTAGTTTGAAACTAAGAAATTTTCTGTGGATGCAGGGAAGTTTTCGCATCTACAAAAGAATAACAGAGGCGTAGATAGCTCCGTCTTCCCCAGGTCATCAACAAGTTATCAAAATCAATTCATTTTAAACTAATAACTTCTCTGTGGATGTAGGAATTATTGCAGGTCTTATCTCCAAGAGCAACCAAGGCATAAATAGTTTCATCTCGCTCAAGAAAATTTTTGTAAAAGAACGACCAAGGCGTAGATAGTTCTGTCTCACCCAGGTCACCAACAATTTATCATTTTTAAAACTAAGGAATTTTCTACGGATGCAGGGAAATCTTCGCAAGTCTTATATACAAGAAAATAGCTGGGGCATAAATAGTTTCGTCTTAGTGAAATCCCAGCAATTTATCACCTCTCATGCATTGCAGAGAGAGTCAGGAACCAGGTTTACTTTCCAGTTTATTTCAGGAATCGGGTTTACTTTTCAGTTTATGCCAGGAATCAGGTTTATTTTCCCGTTTATGCCAGGAACCAGGTTTATTTTCCAGTTTATGCCAGGACCCAGGTTTATTTTCAGTTTATGCCAGGAACCAAGTTTATTTTTCAGCTTATGCAGGAACTAGGTTTATTTTCCAGTTTATGCCAGGAACTAGGTTTATTTTCTAGTTTATGCCAGGAACCAAGTTTATTTTCCAGTTTATGCCAGGAACCAGGTTAATTTTCTAGTTTATGCCGGGAGCCAGGTTTATATTCCACTTTATGCCAGGAACCAAGTTTATTTTTCAGTTTATACCAGGAACCAGGTTTATTTTTCAGCTTTTTCCAGGAACCAGGTTTATTTTCTAATTTATGCCAGGAACCAGGTTTATTTTCCAGTTTATGCAGGAACCAGGTTCATTTTCCAATTTATGTCAGGAAACAAGTTTATTTTTCAGTTTATGGAGGAACCAGGTTTATTCTCCAGGTTATGCCAGGAATCAATTATTTTTCGGATTATGCCAGGAATCAGTTTATTTTCCAGGTTATGCCAAGACAATAGCCAGGAGGACAAATTAATATTCATTGCCAGACTATCTAATTTTACAACCGACTAGCAAGCTGTTGCATATTCATCCAAGCTATTTTATCTCCATAATACCAACAGGGACCATTACATGTTCCTCGCAGGAGAATCATTTTATTATCTCCATAATGCCAACAGGGTCCATTACATGTCCCTCGCAAGAGAATCATTTTATTATCTCCATAATGCTGACTATTATCCCCATAATGGCGACATGGGCCATTACATATCCCTCGCAGGAGAAATGTTTTATCTATCAAGGAACGTGGCCATTTTATCTCCAACAACTGAGATGGCCACCACATGATTATTGCCGACGAAGGCTATTTTATTTTATTCATATTGATTATGCCAAACAACGTGGCTATTTTATCTCCAGCTGCCGAGCCATCACATGATCATCACCGACAAAATACTATTTTATTCATTATCTATTATGTCGAAGAGTGTGGCCAGCTGCCGAGGTAGCCACCACATGTTCATGAAGGCTATTTTATTTTCAAGTTGTAGAAAGGACCTCACAATGGTTGTTGCATATTGATTCATTATTTATCATGCCAACGTGGTTATTTCATCTCCAACTACCGAAATAGCCACCGCATGATCAACAAGGCTATTTATTTTTTCAAGTCTCCAAAAGGATTATATAATAATCGCTCCATATTGATTCATTATCTATCATGCAAAAAAAAAAAAAAAAACAAGGTAAAAGATTCCATCTCTAGTTCAAATTATGATTTTACTAACACTTTTGTTTTAGTCATATCGAGAGATCCGAAATGGTGAAATCTCAAAACAAACCACAGGTGTGGATGTCATCAAATAGGATGCAACATAACATGGAACCTTTTCTTAGCAATGAACTGGGACATAGTCCGAAGAGGGGCATCAAACCTTTTGGATACAAAGGGAGCGACTACCGCCACCATCTAACCACACCCCTATCAGAAGGCATGTGGGCATTTCTGTGAATCAATTGTTTCATTTTCGGTTTCGCCTTCAGGTAATCTCAACTCTCATCGAAGGCAATCTTCTAATCCGAGTGATGATATACCAAGAATTTTGAAAATTATGTCCTTGTAAGTTCTCAATTATGAATGTGACGAGCTCCACATTTATGTTTAAGAAATTGCAAACCTCTTTTCACTATTCAACTTGTTTGTAACTCCTCCTGAACCAGAGGTCATCTCCGAATAAGGAATTTCCTCTTCAACCGATAGAATCGAACTACAAGTAGCCTGATTCCTAGGTCCAAAGGATATATAGGCGGGCTCAACTTTGAAAACTCGGCTGCATTCCAACATCTACTCTTCAAGTCTCATTCTCAAGTATTCTAATTTCTTCATAATTCGATATTGGGATAGCTTTTGAATTCTTTCAGACCCGTGCGTAAAATCAAGCGTTTTGAACTATAAGTGACCTAAATTCTCATGTAACCTGAGATATGTAGGAAACCCAAAACCAGGGCTCGGCCATAGTTTCTCAAAGTCCGCACCAAGAACTTTGTGGTCGGCTAAAAATTGAGTTAGTCAAAGTTTCTTTGTCCACGATCTCTTTCATCGATCATACCAAAAGAAAGGGACAACTGTTGACACCCAATTTTTACCCTCCACGTTGTCAAATCAATCATTGAGTTTTTATCGTATTTTAACGATTTGAAATCTTTTTTTATTATATATGGGCGTGTGGGGGCCACCCGCCCCCAATCCTTCTTCTTTCTTATTCTTGCAGACTCCTTCCCATTTCCCCATTTCTTCTTCTTCCCTTCCCTTCCAAAACCCTAAACCAGATGACCCCTCTCCTTCCTGTATTCATACACCCTCATCATCTCTTCACTGACGAACACCCTACCTTCGACCCAGAAACCTAGCACCGCAATAACCCGATAACTCCCCTTTTCTCTTTAACGTTCGGCTCGACAATCATATCTTTCTTTGTCAACCTTTAGGATCTTTATTTCGCAATTGACGGATAAAAGTTGAGGCGCATTGATTTCCAAGATTCGAAATTTAAATTTTGAATCAAAAGTTATCCGATTCGTATTCCCCCATTTTCAAACCCTAGTCGTTCCCTATAAATTCAACCTCTTTCTCATTGTACCGGCAACCGCAGTCATCATCGAGAAACCCTAGAAATTTCCATAATCGTCTCACGAAAGTTTATGGATTCAAAGAAAAAACCAGAGCATCTAATTTTTTAGTCAAAATAAATTTGAAACGAGCTTCGTTTTGTGGTATCGAAGTTCACCGTTAAGCTCGTCGTCGTCCCAATCGCTGCTCCCAGAAAGGTAATATTCTAATTTGTTCTTCTCTATTCGGTTTGTGTTTGACTGTGAGATAAATTCTGATGTTACATTAAAATCTTTTATTTGTGTTTGTTCTATTGTGACTGGAAATGCTATGATGTTGATTTGCTATGATGTTGCTATTTCTGTCAAGATGATTTCCAGAGTCATAGGTCATGTTCATTGTTTCGTTCGAATGTTCTGTTCGAGTCTCGCTGTCCCAGTTGGATTTCTAACTTTGAACATCCAGTAATGATTGAAAATGGCTAGCATTCACTTTTTCTGTGTGTCTTATGTGAAGTCTTTGACATAAGTTGTAGTTGCGGCTAAAGTAAGTTCACCTCGGCTGATTATGTGATTTTGACTAGGTTATTCTGATTTTTGGGGGGTTCAGTAACAGTATATGCTAGGTGGGAAGGTGTTTGTTTACTTATCGATCACTATATCAAGTCAAGTGTTCGAATGCCTTGTGAACTTGATGTAATCCTCTTAGTCTTTGTTTGTTATCCTTATGTTATAAGATTGAAGTACTCTTCCCATTTCTGCTTCAAGTCTCTGCTGTCAGGTATCAATGTAGTAAGTTGTAGTGAGTTGTTTTGTGCTATTTCATCTTAATCTTCTTCTAGTCGCACTTGCACTTAGCCAACTGAATCTAGAATTTGATTGCAAATATGATCACTGATGGTATGTTTACTGATATCCCTTCAATGCTATGTTTAAGGTTGATGTCTTAAACACTTGTTTTGATTTCATTCAACTCCTCTGCTTGATCTCTGCATCATAGATAGAGTTTGGATGAGTATTAATGTCTGAAACCTAAGATTGCACACATTCTGTTTATGCATTCATCTGTTTGTGTTCTCTTAGCTGCTGCCTGTTAGCTTGTTATAAATGTTTTTATTTCATCTCCAAGGTCTCTTTCGTATGGTATGTTAAAGTTTGGACCCAACTCTTGGATTTGTTGTCTACTGAATAAGTGTGGTGTTGTCTAGTTTGGAGTTTGTTTTCTTCTGTAATCATTCCAGATGTTTCTACAGTTTCATGAATCATTTTGCAGCAAGTATCCCAGTTCATTATCCTCAGAAGCTTGACTCTGTCTCTGGTTCTTATCTTTTTTTTTTTTATGTTTAAGACTGTCTGTGGATCTTTGCTTTAGGCACACAATGTTTCTGAATATGCTTTGTTTAAGGACTGTTTCTGCGATGTGTCATATGATTGTTTTCTACATATCTTTCTCACGATGTTGTCACTACATGTGTTTTGTTTAAGAACTATTCTGTCTCTATGTTGTAGTTCACATTTGAATCTTTGTTTGAGGAAGCTGATCATAATGCTATCATGAGGACACATATATGGGCCTTTGTCCTTTCTTTCCTTCATATGCTGACATTGTGATTACTTCTTTCTTATCAAGTGTTCTAGAATTATTATTTACTCAGTTTACTTGTTTTATTGTATGTGACACTTTGTTGGAGTCCTAAATGGGCTCCCTACCTCTCTTTTGCATCTTCATTGGGTCGCGGAGGCCCAAACTTCCTCTACTTGAGTCAGCCCATTTCCCGGAAGAAAGAAGATGACACATGGATCCCGGGAAATCAGACTTGCACCATACACACTGATATGCATGTGTATATACAACAACACAAGGAAAAGCCCAAAAGTGGCAACAAAGGATTAAAATGGGACAAAGGCCTGAATTCATTTCAATTCTCCCTTTATTTTATTATTTTTTC
>JAPFFP010094327.1:0-20495 GCA_026153255.1 Solanum medicagineum
AAGTTCTCATTCCAATCTTCATCAAGGGAATCTCCAAAGTTGAGGTATGTGGGTTTCAACCATTGGGTCCTTTCACCAATGGTGCCCAACCTTCCTTTTTATACAAATTACATATTTTCAAGTTGATTTATTTATGGGTATTCTTACTATTAATTTGATTATAAACTATGTGGGGTTTTCATGAAATGTGGATTGTTTAAGCATGTTTTGAGCTATGAATCTATGTTCTATGATGAGATTTGATGAAAGGTTTTAATGGATCTTGCATGAGGGTTTTACCAAGTTTTGGTGGTTTGATTTTATATTAAGTTTTCTCACATGATTTCACTCTTGAATTGCATGATTTTTGATCTAGCATTACACACCTGTCGAGTGTTTGATAAAATGTCCAATTAAGGGTTTTTGAGTTATTAAAGGTCTATTGCATGGCTTATGAGTTAACTGGCTTTATGATGATGAAAGGAATGTATGTATATGTTGATTTCATGAAATGTATCATAGTGTTTCAAGTGACTACACCTTGTTGAGGGGGTGCTATGCCTCAATCACCTTGTCAGGGGGTACTAGGCCCGTACTACCACGATGACGGGTATATACCTTGACCACCATGTCAGGGGGTGCTAGGCCCGTACTACCACGTTGAGGGGTATATTCCTTGACCACCTTGTGGGAGGTGCTAGGCCCGTACAATGATGTTGAGGGATATATACCTTGACTACCTTGTTGGGGGTTGCTAGGCCCGTGCTACCAATTGAAGGGTAGATACCTCAATCACCTTCCAAGGGGGTTCTAGGCCTTAGATTCCATCTATTAGATGCTTTGTCTATGATGATAGTCTCTTCCTACACATGTAATATGTTCTATACAAGCATGTTTTACTTTGAGTATTGATCATGCATGTCATATTTTTATAGTACTTCCTATTGCCTATGTATATGCATTTTGACTATGTTACTTATCTCTTGTGGTGTTGCATCCTACATAGTTAGTACATTCAAACATACTAACGCATACTCTATGCCTACATGATGTTAACATGTAGGAACCGAAGCTCCACTTAGTCATCCTCCTCCTCCATGTGGCTAGTACTATCTCTCGAAGCAAGCTTGGTGAGACCTCAACTCCGAGGACAATAGCCATTGATCCTATGTTATGTAAAGAGTATTTTCCTTTTCTAGATGCTTATGACCATGAGGGTGACCCCAGAAAGTTGTCTTGGCCCCCGCCCATTCTATGCTAGAAGTGTTGTTGGACAAGCTATGTATTTATGCTTTGAGCTTTGACTCCTTTGATTATTTATGCCTACGAAAGACTTCCCTTAATCCCTTTATCCTTATTTATATTCTCTTATTGTTGTTTAATTGCTTCCGTGACCAAGGATGTGTACGTGATATGCTAAGAGGCTTGTTTGGGATCCCTTTGGGTTCCCATTCACTGTGTCATGTCTAGGCCCTAGGCTTGGGTTGTGACAAACTTAGAGCTTGAATAAAATCCTTGAGTTCCCAAGTTAAGCTTGAAATCCTTGAAATTTGAATTAGATGTTTGGTTAACTCTTCAGAGGTTTTCGAGAGGGTCTTGAGTGATACAAGTTGAAAAATGGTTAAGTATGGTTTCACGCATAAGTGGGCATGGGGATATGACCCCCATGCTCTTGGCCGAGATAAAAAAAACAAGGAAAAACTTAGACTGGCCCATGTCCTTGACATGATGTGGACCCATCATGCAAGCCACTTTTGTACTAGTCGCGACCAGGACGTAGATGCTCTCTGGAAATCGTAGATTAGCGAAATTTATTTTTCGCTACGGGTCCTCTAAAATCTGGGTCATACCCATTTCCCACTAAATTTTTCCCCCTGATCGAGAATATGAAGTCGGCTATTCGATATCACGTACAGATTTTTGATATATATGGAAATTATGATTATGGGCATTTTTGAAGCACATTTTGGGGCATTTCCGTATCTCCCCCTTCGGAACATTCGTCCTTGAATGTCAAAGAAACATGCATAAGAGAAGTAATCATGAAGATTTTAGCCCAACATGAATGCAACAAATACATTTAAACATTATTTTCAAAAAGTCTCAACATGAGTGTCAAAAATCACCATAAACTTGTTACCATGAATATGAATGCATACAAAATGGCACAAGGGTTGCAACTTAAAGGTGTGAAATCATATAGGGGACTTAAATTAGTACCTTCGGCTTGAGTAGAGTGGAACAAGTATGTATATCGCTTTCTCATGTCCATCTCGACTTCCCATGTGGTACTTTCTACTTGTTGGTTCCTCCAAAGGACCTTAACGGAAGCTACATCTTTATTTCTCAACCTCTTCACTTGTCTATCCAAAATTTTCACCAGTACCTCCTAATTAGTCAAATTATCTTCTACAACACCCACAACATCCAAGGGCACTACAGCACTTGGGTCACCCATACACTTTCTCAACAAGGACACTTGGAAGACCAGGTGAAGTATATTCATCTCCATAGGCAAATCCAACTCATATTCAACCTCACCCACTCTCCTCAAAATTCTATAAGGACCCACAAACCTTGGGCTTTATTTCCCTTTCTTGCCAAACCCGGACCACACACTTCATGGGTGAGACTTTCTAGGAAACCCGATCACCAACCTTAAACTCAAGATCTCTTCTCCTCACATCGGAGTAGGACCTTTGTCTACTTTGGGCTGTTTCAACCTCTCCCTTATCAACCTCACCATCTCCAAGGCTTCCATGACCATATTCGGACCTAGCAAAGCCATTTCCCCTGCTTCAAATCACTCAACCGGGGATCTACAACATCTACCATAAAGAGCTTCAAAAGGATCCATACCAATGCTTGAGTGGGAGCTATTATTGTAAGCAAACTCAATGAGTGGAAGATGTTCATCCCAACTATCCTTATACTCTAAAACACAAGCTCTAAGCATATCGTCAACAATTTGGATAGTCCTCTCGGCTTGACCATCCGTTTGAGGATGAAAAGCCATGCTAAGTTTAGGTTTGGTACCAAGACCTCTTTGAAAGGACCTCCAAAAGTGAGAAGTGAATTGAGCACCACGATCCAAAATGATAGACAAGCGCACCCCATGCAATCTAACCAACTCATGTATAAACAACTTGGCATAATCTTTGGCACCATAAATGATTTTGACCGGTAAGAAGTGAGCCAACTTTGTCATTCTATCCACAACAACCCAAATAGAGTCAAAATGTTTCCTAGTCTTAGGCAACCCAACCACAAAAACCATGTAGATCTCCTCCCATTTCCAAGTAGGAATTTATATATCTTGGGATAGGCCACTCGACCTTTGATGTTTGGCTTACATTTGTTGGAAATTGTGACATCCAGCGATGAACTTGGAAATGTCTCTCTTCATACCACCCCACCAATACAACTCCTTCAAGTCTCTATACATCTTTGTAGAACCAGGGTGAATGGAATAGAATGATTTGTGGGCCTCCTTCAAGATAATTCTCTCAAGTCATCCACATTTGGCACACACAATCTACCTTGGTACCTAAGGGCACCATCTCCCCCTTGGGTGAAAACCTCTACTTTACCATCTCGCACCATGCCTTCAACCTCTAGCAATGCGGGGTCAAGATCTTGTTTTGCCGTTACCTCCTTAACCAAAGAAGACTTAGAACCATCAACAACCACTACACCCCCATTATCAACTTCATCTAACCTAACCCCCAATCTAGCCAACTGGTGAACTTCTCTAACCACCTCTTTGCCACTATCATCAACAAGGGCTAGATTACCCATACACACCCGACATAGAGCATCAGCCACAACATTAGCTTTGTCGGGGTGATAATACACACTCATATCATAACCTTAAAGGAGCTCTAACCACCTTCTTTTTCTCAAGTTAAGAGCTTTTGGGTTGAACACATATTGGAGACTCTTGTGGTTGGTGAGCACATCAACATGAACCCATAAAAGTAGTGACGCCAAATTTTCAAAGCAAATACTATTGCTGCCAATTTTTCAAGATCATGGGTAGGATAATTCTTCTCACGAACCTTAAGTTGTCTAGAGGCATATGGTATCACCTACCATTTTGCATCAAAACTCACCCCAAACCAATTCCTAAGGCATCACAATACACCACAAATCCTTCCGACCCTTCCGGTAGAGACAAGATAGGAGCGGAGACAAGCTTATCTTTAAATGTTTGGAAACTCTTTTCACATTCATCGGTCCACACGAATTTTGCCTACTTTTGTGTCAACTTCTTCATAGGGGAAGCAATAGAAGAGAATTCATTACAAACCTCCAGTAATAACCCGCCAAACCTAAGAAACTCCTAATATCCGATGGAGTCAAAGGCCTAGGCCAATTTCTAATCACCTCCGTCTTCTTAGGATCCACCTTAATGCCAACACCGGACACCACATGCCCCAGAAAAGCAACTTCGTCCAACCAAAACTCACATTTCTCATATTTAGTATACAAACTCTCCTCCCTCAAAATTTGCAACACCACCCTCAAGTGATTCATATGCTCCTCCTCCCTATGGGAATAAATCAAGATATCATCAATAAAAACTACAAAAAACAAGTCAAGGTAGGGTTTAAAGACCCTATTCATGAGCTCCGTAAATATAGCTGGTGCATTAGTCAACCCAAAGGACATAACCACAAACTCAAAGTGCCCATACCTAGTTTGGGGAGCCATCTTGGGAATGTCATACTCCCTCACTTTTACTTGGTGATACCCGGACCGAAGATCAATCTTAGAAAAGTGACTAACCCCTTGAAGTTGGTCAAAAAGGTCATCAATCCTTGGTAGTGGGTACTTGTTCTTTATGGTGACTTTATTAAGTTGCCAGTAATCAATACACATCCTAAGAGAACCATCCTTCTTTTTCACAAATAACACTAGTGCACCCCAAAATGACTTACTAGGCCTTATGAAACCCTTCTCTAACAAATCCCTCAATTACTCCTTCAACTCCATCGGGGCAATGCGGTAAGGGGGAATAGAAATAGGTTGAGTATCGGGAATGAGGTATACACCAAAGCCAATCTCCCTTTTGGGAGGAACACTGGGAAGCTCATCGGGAAAGACAACAAACTCATTAACCACCAGAACCGACTCAATAGGAAGGAATTTGGACTTAACATCCCTAACCCTCACAAGATGATCGAGACAATCCTTAGAAATCAACTTTTAGGCTTTAAGGCAAGAAATGAATCTACCCTTGACCACCATATCATGACTTTTCCACTCAAGGATGGGCTCATTAGGGAATTGGGATTTAACCCTATGGATTCTTCAACAAATAGAAGCATAATATGCATGCAACAAATCCATCCCAAGAATGACATCAAAATCCACCATATCTAACTCAGCAAATTACAAGACAAGATTTTTTGAAATATGAACACAAGACAATTTCTATAGACTCTTTTTGCAACAATTGTCTCACTAACGGAGGTTGAAACTTCATAAGTTTCACACAACAATTCGAGACTAACATGAAGCTTTTTGGAAACAAAAGGAGTAATAAAAGAAAGTGTGGTATTCGGGTTTATCAATGCATACACATTAAAATCAAAAACCTTTAAAAATCGGTGATGACATCGGGCACCTCATCCACCCCTTGTCTCCCTTGAAGAGCATAGAATCTATTTTGCCTTGGAGCACCCACTTGTTGGCCTCATCTTCCCTTTTGACCCGCATTTGCACCTTGGCCTTGTGGACGACCATCTCTACCTTTGTTTCGAGCATGAGGACAATCAATCACCTTATGACCCACTTCACCACACCATAAGCAAGAATTAGAATTTCTCAAATATGGACCATCGTGGTATATACCACACCTTTGTCACACAGGGTTAGGCACCCCACCACCACCACCTTGGAATATTGAATTGTCATTAGCAAACCTACGATTCGAAGCATTGGAAGTACCTTAGCCTTGGAACTTGTGGCCTTAAGCAAACCCGCCATCCTTGAAACCTTGGAATCCACCTTCAAAATGAGCCCTACTCACCACATCTTCTTTTTCTAAGCATTTCTCCCTCTAGTTGCTTGGAGTATATCATGGGACGGGAAAAATCGATATCACCCACTAACATGGCAGTTCGACACTCCTCATTAAACAAGTCGGACACTCCCGACACAAATTTGTTCATCCTAGATCTTAGCTCAGCAACCAATTGTGGGGCATACTTGGAGAGTTAGTTGAACTTTAGGGCATACTCCCTCACACTCATGGAACCTTGCTTAAGGTTCATAAACTCCATCATTTTAGCATCCCTTAGCTAGATAGAAATGAACTGGTTGAGGAATGCGGCTTTGAAGTCCTCCCAAGGAATAGCATCATCATGTCTCCTCTCTAACTTTCATTGTGTAAACCAAATTTAAGCCATGAGTTGGTAGGCCACTAACTCCGTCTTCTCCTCCGAGCTAACCCCCATAATAGATAGCAAATTGTACACCTCATCGATGAACTCTTGGGGATCCTCATCCATCTTGGATCCGTGGAACCCCGGTGGATTAATTCTAGTGAAATCCGTCACCTTAGAAGCCGGAGTGGGAGTTTGAGGGGCTCGGACCCCTTGGTGAATTTGGTTGGTCATAGCATGAGCCAACATTGTAATAGCATCTCAAAACACATCTTGGGCTACCCCTCCACCTTGAGCAGCTTGAGGAGAGAGAGGGGATGGTTGCTCCTCAGGTGTATGGGCTCTCCTTAGTCTCCCTCTATGAATCAGCATGATCTAGAATACAAAGAGCATTCATTAGGGGGAAAGGCCTTACACTTACATCTAAAGCACGATATAGACCATGAAGAAGTAAAACATTTCCTAAAATGTCTCATAGCCTCCCAATCATAGTTGTGGCGTGCTTCACAACCATGAAACAGACTCTAATTGACGCGGTGTGTTGGATTTTTGAGGACCATCAATAACCTAGTGCTCTGATACAAAGTTTTTCAGGAACCAAGATAAAGGCCTAGACGTGACATGACGAATGGCAACCCAAAGGGACCCCAAAAAGGCCTCTTAGCATATCATAACCACATCCTTGGTCGTGGAAGCAAAATAAACATATGAGAGATATAAATAAGGTAAACGGGACTAAGAGAAGTCTTGATATCTATCAAAGCATAAAAGAGTCAATCTCATAGCATAAGTACACCAATTATCCAACAACACCTCTAACATAGAATGGAGCGGGGGCCAAGACACTTTCCGGGCTCACCCTCATAGTATCAAGTGTTCAATATAAAGAAATATCAAAAAGTAGGAGTAGCATATATAGTGTCCTCGGACTTGAGGACTCACCAAAGCTTATCTTCTGAAGTATCAAACTAGCCACGTGGAGGATGATTGACAGGTGCTCTGAACCCTAAATGATAATATCATGTAGGCATAGAGTATGCATTAGTACGTTTGAATGTACTAAGTATGTAGGATGCAATGCAACAAGACATAAGCCAATATAGTCAAAATGCATAATCATAAGCAATGGATAGATATAATATCAATATGGCATGCATGATCAATGCTTAAAGTAAAACATGCTTATATACATATAACTTGCATAGTACGTATCACATGTAAGAAGAGACCATAATCAACATAGAACCAAGGGTACTACTACTTGGAATCCAAGGCATATCACCCCCTTATAAGGTGATTAAGGTACTCACCCCTCAATAAGGTGATTAGGCATGTCATCCCCCAACAAGGTGATTGAGGTACTCACCCCTCAACAAGGTGATTGGGCATGTCACCCCCCAACAAGGTGGTTGAGGTGCCTCAACAAGGTGATTGGGCATATCACCCGCCAACGAGGTGATTGCGGTATTTCATCCCTTAACAAGGTGATTGGGCATGTCACCCCCCAACAAGGTGATTGAGGTATGTCACCCCTCAACAAGGTGATTGAGGCATATCACCCCTCAACAAGGTAATTGGGCATCTCACCCCCCAACAAGGTGTGGTCCACTTGTAACATCATAGATACTTTTCACAAATTCACTGCATACATACAAGCCCTTTGATTATCATAAAGTCACTTGACTTATAAATCATGTAATAGATCATCAATAACTTGGGAATCCTTGTCAAAACATTTTATCAAACACTTGTCGGGTTTATTATGCTTATTCAAAATCATGCAACTCAAGAGTGAAATAATATGAGAAAACTCAATGCAAATCAACCCACCAATATATAGTAAAACCCTCATGTAAGATACCTTGAAATTTTTCATCAAATCTCATAATATGTCACAGACTCATAGCTCAAAACATGCATAGTTTAAACAGACAAAATGAATTCATGATATATGTTGAAATAGATAGACATGCATAATCAATCAACATTTCATAAAACCCCAACATAATGTATAATCATAACCCATAATAAGAGATACCCATAGAAGATACAACTTGAAAACATGCAATTTTCGTAAGAAGGAAGATTGGGCTCCATGGGTGATAGGAACCAATGGATGAAACCCACATACCTCAAACTTGGGTTTTATTGAGATGAGCTTGAAGAGAACTTAGAGCTTAAAGAGAATCCTTGAGTTCCCAAGTGCTTGAAATCCTTGAAATTTAAATGAGATGTTTCGTTAAGTCCTGGAGAGGTTTTTGAGAGGTCTTGAGTGATATAGAGTCGAAAAATGGTTAAGTATGGGTGTTTTCACACATAAGTAGGCATGGGCTATGACCCCAATGCCCTTGGACGAGACAAAAAAACCAAGGGAAACTTATACTGGTCTGTTTCCTTGGCGCGATGCAGGCCCATCGCATAGCACCTGGCACGTCGCGGCCAGGGCGTGGATGCTCTCTCAAAATTGTAAATTAGCGAAATTTATTTTTTGCTATGGGTCCTCTAAAATCCTGATTATACCTACTTTACACTCAATTTTTCCTCCTGATTGAAAATATGAAGTCAGATTTTTGATATCACACACGGATTTTGGAGATATATGGAAATTACGATTATGGGCATCTCTGAAACACATTTTGGGGCGTTTCATATGCATAGTAGGTTGCTAGCTGCTAGTTTACTCTTTAGAGCCTGCCCTTAAGTACATTCTAGGACAAATATTCCCAAGGGAGAGATACTGTAACAACCTTCAGTTTAGGAGCCCTGAATGTAGAAATGTTGGCCTACAACTGACTAAGGACCTATTTTACGAGACCATCTATGACCCATGGAATATTTGAGGGATCGTAGAATGGTTTATGAATGAAGTTCCAACGATGAGGAAATTTGAAGTTTTCAGGAAGTTAATCCTTGACTTATCAAATAACTGTAAAATATTATACGGCTTATATAAGGTCTTGTAAGAGGGTGTCAGATTCAAGGTGGGAATTTGGCAAAGTGTGGTACTACTGCACGAGTCCATTCATGGCTCATAGAAATTACTGTGGCCCATCCTGTTTGTCATAGTCTCCTATTCAAAAATAACCACATTTCAGGACTCTCAGATAAGCCATCAGATGAGAGGGTCTACGGCCCGTAAAACAATCTACGACCCATAGACAAGGTCTTGTAGATGGCTTTTGGCAGTTTAATTTTAGAGGCAGTTTGGTAATTTCCCATAACTTATTCCTAAAATAGCTCATTTGGGGGACTAAAAAGGGGACCTATATTAGTCTTCAAGCCTTAAGAACACCCCTCATTCTCTCATTCTTCTATTCTAAATTTCTAAGGCAAGGGCACTCAAGAACAAGGCTAGGGTTTTTCAAGTTCCTTCTTGAAGGCTTCAACTCCGATTCTATGTAGTTTCTCAGGTATGTGAGTTGATTTATCGGTATCCTTTCACCCATAAAGTTCCTTATTATGCATTTTATCTTTTTTTTAACTTCCAAGTTAATGCATGCTTATAATGACTTTATGGTTTCAATGCTACTATATGATGTCCTTAAAGTTTAATGACTATTTTGTTAAGTAAATGTACATATATTTTGAAGTATGATGTTGATTCTAAGATATTTTTTAGTGTGGATTAGTTTGGATGATTTTGATGCTCCTTTAAATGAAATTTCTAAAGACTTATATGATTTATGATTGTTCCATGAATCAATTAAGTCCACCCTATTTTTATGAAAGCTTCTTATGAAATATGACTGTAAATAGGGCATTTCTAAAGAGCTTCAAAGCTAACATTTACCAAATCTATATGTAAGATGATATTTTCCCGAAATGTTGTTTAAGAAAGACTCCCATGTTCGAGCAACTCCTATTGATTTCTATTTAGGATTTTGAGTTATTTTAAAGACTCCATGGGATGACTTAGCACCGAGAGGACTTGAGATTGGAACTCATCCCATTAGTTGAGGCCGGATCCCTTGAAGCTAAATCTCAATATCCCTAACTATGTGCCACAATAGAAACCTTGTAGTCTAGTCTAGTGGATCCACGTAGGCCCCAAAGTTATGAAAGATACTAAGTTCATACATCTACCTTAACAAGCAGATTCCCTTTTTCCCAATGGAAGGAGTTTATTGGATTCCATGTAGTAGCTCGCATGGTCTTACTGTCAGTTATAGTCTACTCCTTCATATTTATATGGTTCCCTGATATGTCTTAAACTCATGTTTCAAAGGTACATTGTCTCATATTGGTCTGACTCGTATTCCTTCTACAAGCTTAATCCTATTTCATGTCTCATTATCCTTGTGTATACTCCTATATTATGTTTAATTATGATGGCATTACAATTTCATTTGTACATTGCATCTCATATACTTAGTACATTCAAACATACTAATGCATATTTACCTGTACGTTTTAATCATGTAGGGATAAATACTCCTCCACCAGCTCGTTGCTAGTGTTCGATGCCTAAGACTAGCTCTACTATTGTGGTAATCCCTTAGATTGGGACTCCTCCACCCTTTCCTTCTAGCTTATATTTAGTTTGATTTTAAGACGATGTTTTATAGCCCTTCTGAGGCTCTTATCTCAGTATTGTATTGTCTAGACTTCTTTCTGCTGATGGAGACTGTCTATTATCGGTGCCACCAATCTATGATGTAGTTGGTATTTGTTGGACAAAGCAATGACTTAGTAAATTCCACTATTTTAATGTTGCTTCATTATCAAAATCCCATAGCCCCTTTTCGTTATATTTTCATTTCGCATTATGTTTTGTTTATTACCTATAAATTCTTGAGATGCTTAAATGGCTTAGGTGAGGTGCCTTCAGGAACCTCATTCACTATGTGACGACTATGCCCCTAGGTTGGGTCGTTACATTAACGAGTCATGAAATGTGCTTAAACATGCACAAGGAATATGGATCAGACCAATATGACTAAATGCACATTCAACGCACGAATTTAAGACATATCATAGAACCAATGCACATTTAATACACGAATTTAAGACATATTAGAGAATCATATAAACTTGTGAGAGTAGACCATAACCGATAATATGACTACATGAGCTACTATATGAAATCCAATAAACTCCTTCCATTGGGAAAAGGCCAATGCACTCCTTCCATTAGGGAAAGGGGAATCTACTTGCCAAGGTAGATATTTAAAATTTAGTAACTTTGCAATTGCATATTTCATAAATTTGGGGCCTATGTGGATCCACTAGCCTTGCCTACGAGGATCCTATGGTGGCACATATTTAGGAACATTGAGATTTGGCTTCAAGAGATCATGCCTCAACTAACGAGATGAGTCTCAATCTGTAGTCCTCTCAATGCTATGTCATCCCATGGAAATCTTTTAAAAATATATTTTAGAATCATAAGTAGCAATCATGGAGTAACTAGAACTAAGAGTTATCTTTTATGGCAATAATCATTATACACATATCTTCGGTAAACTTTAACTTTGAAGCTCTTCATAAATGCCCTATTCATAATTATAATGCATAAGAACTTTCATTGAAAAATAAGTGCGCTTATTTGATACATGGAACAATCATAAATCACATGAGTCTTAAGGAATTTCTGTAAAAGGGAATACCAAAATCATATAACCTTAATCATATAAAAATCCATCTTAGAATCAACATCACACTTCAAAATACATGTATATTTACTTAATAAAATAGTCATTGAACTTTAGGAACATCATATAGTAGCACAGGAACCATAAAATTATCATAACCATGCTTTAGAATTTAGGAACTTAAAGAAAAGGCAAAATGCATAATAGAAAACTGTATGGGTGGAAGGGTACCCATAAATCAAACTCACACACCTGAGAAAATAGAGGGAATTGAAATTGAAGACTTGAGAAAGGAACTTGGGAAACCATAGCCTTGTTCTTGCCTATCCTTGAGAGCTCCTTTGCTTTAGAGAGTGTGGAAGAAAGTAATTAGAGCTTTTAAGCTAATATTGGTCCCTTTCCCATCCACAAAATGACATGATTTTGAAATAGAATTAATGGGAATAATGAAAGTTCCCCTCATTTAAAACTTCTAGAAGCCATCTGCGATACCCGAGCTAGGGGTCATAGATTGGCTTACGGGCCATAGACCCTTTTGTCTAATGGCCCACCAAAAAATCCTGAAATATGGCCTTTACCGAATTTGAAACCACGACAAACAGGACGAATCGTACTATTTTCTACAAGCGTGGGTGGACTCCTAGAGTCCATCCGCACTTAGCCAAATTCTCACCTTGTATCTAACCTCTTTATACGAGACCTTATATGGACCGTACAATATTCTACGGGCCGTCTGATAAGTCATAGATCACTTTTCTGATAACTTTAAATTTCCTTCATGCTTGAAATCCTACTCATGAACCTATCTACGAGCCGTAACACTATCCACGGGCCGTAAACTATCTTGTAAATCAGGTTCTTAGTCAATTTTTAGATCAACTTATTTGTACTCATCACTCCTAAATTTGGGGTCGTTACGTCAGCCTTTTAGTTTCAAGGTTTATTTTACTATGGGTTCTTCTTATTCCTAATTATATGCATAATTTGTGTTAGAAATTGTGATTTATTGACTTGAAATGCATGAGATGAGTTAGAATTTATGAACCGTTTACATTACTACATAGGGTTAATGACTTCTTATATTGGTCTTATTAAATCTTTACCAAAATGCTATATATTGATTTCAATTATGCATATTATGTTCAAATGAGTATATATTGCTATCTAATTGCATACTTAAACTATTTTGGTTCTTTGAATCTCAGTATGAATTTTTTAAATTATGATTTATGAGATAATTTAATGATGCACTAACTAGGGTTTCTCAATGGGTATGGTGAATTTGTTTTGAAATAGTTTCAAGTGATTATGTTATAATCCATTCATGCATGTTATTCTTGAATTTCATGATTTTAAGTCTTTAAGCATGAACCCACTAAGTTTTGGAAACTAAGCTCATATGATGAAGTATCTCATGTATGATGAAAAGGTTTTACTAAATGTTTGCAAGTTTCATGAATATTATGAATGATAGGGGGCTATTAAGTATGTTGTGAAACTTGTTGGAAATCCAATGAAAGTTATGCATTCTTGTAAAGCCCTCTTTAAGGTGTCATGGTATACAAGTTTATTCATGTCATGATTATACTCATTTTTGTATGTTCCATGGAACTAGACTTATTGAAGTCAAGAATAAAAGAATGATTGAAATATGTGCCCTCCACCTAGCTATGATTATGAAATGATGAGAGGCCACTAATAGGGGCATAGATAAGACTTAGGAACTACCCTTTTGATGATTATTAATGTTCTAAATACTTATAGGATAGGTTAGTAAAATACATCCCATAAGAGGTAACTCTATGATTCATGCTTATGGTTTTTTAGTGAGTTACACTTAGCATCGAATGGACTTTAGGATAGATCCAGAAACTCCGCATAGCTACAGCAAGAGACCATTAGTAGAATCCCATTGTCTCATACCTACGTACCACCACAAAAAAATAGGGGTCACTGCTAGAAGAGGTTTATTTCTAGACCACCTGTTAGAAGAGGTTTGCTCACTAGCTAACTTAAGAAAATCCACTTAGGCATCTTAGGAGGTCACATTCGCAAGTGACTTCTCCCTTCTTCTAGTGTAGGGTTAACATTAGGACTCCTGATTTACCTTGCACAGTTTATGTCGGTTAAAGTTTTCTCTCACATATGTTCTTGTTCTCCTCATGTCTCCAAGGTGTCCTCTTATGATGATTTATAATGGGTCATTCTTATTATGCCCAAAGATGTTTACTACTATAGTATATGTTTTAAAACTTATGTGACTCATTGTTTTATGACTTCAAATTATTTCTCCACATGTTTATGTTCGCTTATTACCACTAACGGTATTTTGTATAAAGGTACATGACTCTCTCTTCAGGTATGCATAGTGTTCTTCTTTATGATTACTAATGTTCTGTTCATAATAAGGTGATCCTTCTCTTAAAGTAATGCATTGTTCCCTAAAGGTAAATTTATTTTACTTTGCATAGCGACCTACGTTCCTCATTATTCTAAGCATAAGTACCTTATCATGCAATCAAATTAAGTTTGCGCTCTTTACATTCCACATACATTATCTTATGTTCCATGGCTTAAGTAATGTCTTAAATGATCATATTGTTCGCTAGTGTATGACTTATAGTTCATTGCATTGCATACCCACATACTTAGGACATCTCATAGTACTAAGGCATACTCTATGCCTGTATGGTTGCACCATATAGGGACTGGCACTCCTCAATATCCTCCACGTGGCTAGCTTAGACCATAAAAGATCTTGCTTGTGGTGAGTCCTCTAGTTCAATGGCAATATCCATCTTCTATCTAGTTTGTTTATATTTAACACATTGATACGCTTAATACTTTACTTTTAAGAGTGAGCCACGGGACATGTCCTGGCCCCGCTCAATCTATGATTAGAGGTTGTTGGATAATATGCTATATATGCACTGGGAAATTACCTTGTATCTATGTTGACTTTTCCTTCGTCCCTATCCTATATTTGTTGTTGCTTATGATGTTATTAGCTCGTTGGTAAAGTTCCCAAGCCCTTATTTCTCATAAAATGCATCCCATGTCCCCTTTCCTTATAATTGTTTATTTTCATTGAATGGTAAAGATTTCTTATCCCTTTACCCCCATAGTGTGCATCCTAAGCCCCTAGCCTTTGAGTTTTACTTGACATTCATTGAATCACACTTCTTAACCAAGAATGTGCTTATGTATGCTATGAGGCTTGGTTGGGGTGCCATCGGGTTCCCCATTCTCCATATAGCACCTAAGCCCTAGGCTTAGGTCGTGACACTTCTTGCTTAACAAACATCACATATCAAGTTTATTGCTTCTTCATCTATTGAAACCGCACGCTTGAACCTCACTGTTAGAAAATCATTCATTTGTCTTCACTTTATAATTTTCTCGATTCAAGATATTGCATCCATGGCATAAGTAGTTTTCACCTTAGTTCGCTTAACTTTAGACTATATTTTAAATTGTGTCTGCAATTATGTTTTTAATCTACTTCATCCACACCTTCAAAAGGTTGTTTATCTTGGTTCGGACCTTGTTCTAAGAGATAGCACTACTTAATTAGTCGTTACGCCATTAGCAAAGGGTTTAATGCTAGCAGAGACTAAATACAACAATGTTAATTACTACATACTACATGTACAATAGTTTCTTAACGTTCGTGAGAACTTTTGGAGTCAAATGGTCAAGGCCTAAAATTTTTAAGTAGAATAGATTTCGCTGAAAATCTTTAAAATAGAATAGAGGTGCAAAAAAATCAGTTACAAATACAAACCTAGGTGAGAATGTAAATTTATAATTAGTTCGTAACTCCATGAATATGTGAAATCTGAAGATAATGTGTTGTGAGGGAGCCTAAATAACTAATGCTAATCTAGAAATTTTTTATGACAATGAAGTTTGAGGAAGCATTGACAGTGAGAGAATTATTTTTAAAGAGGCGGTATAGAGTAGGTGACAACACTTATAGAGCGAAGTTAGGTGTAGAATTATGGAGGAGGTGGTGTTCGTCTTAGAGACCGTATTTTCCAGAGGTTGCAAGTTAATGAGAGAGAAGTAACTGCTTACAATGCGGCTCTTCGGATCACTATTTAAGTTAATAGACTTTTTAAGTGTAATGAGATAACTTAATAGGTTCCCACTTTTAAGGTAGTATAAATTGATACATGAAAAAAAAATTAAAAAGGAAAAGTTATATATATATAGACACACACACAGACACAATAAAGAAAAAATTAAAAAAATTACCTACTCCCCCTTCCCCCCTTCCGAAAAATAAAAAAGGAAAGAAAAAATAGCCTAATGTCATGGGCTGATCTGAACTATGTTGAAACCATCATCCTTTTTAAATTTTTTATTTAAAAAATAAAAATCCACTACTTTCCTTGTTAACTCTTCTTTTCTAAAGATATTAATGAAATTTTTATTTTATTCAATCACCTAGTGATGAAATCACATGGATCGAAGGATGATCAGTTGATCACTATCTTTTGTTGAAATATTATATTGTATATATAGAAAATAGTTGTGCATATAAATAAAAAATATTGACCTCCTTTCATCTTATTTAAACTACTAGGTAGAGCTAGCCCATATGAGCACGGGCCCAATATTGAAAGATTTTTGGAATGTAAATATGCGCTCGGGCGCATACATATATATTTGTTTATCTGCATAAATATTATATATACAGACCCCTCACTAGGTTGATGACTACAAACCCCCATCTAGGTTGATGGTGATGCCACCCTATCACCCTGGTGGTGAAGTACAAACCCGTCACTAGGTTTATGAGTACGAACCCCCATCTAGGTTATCCGGACTCTTAGTCCGCCCAGATTGGGCATGGTCTAATGCAACATTTTATATAGGATTTATCATATACATAATCCCATTTCATCATCATAACCTCATTCATATCATATCTCATGCTTTGGACCTTCAATTCCTCAAGAAATCACATCCGGACAGTTTATCAAACACTTAGAGGGTGTGTAGTGGGGGTACAAGACCATGCAATTTAGATATGAAATCATGCAAGAAAATCCATTCTAAAATCGATAATCAACACCTTGAAACACCCTCAAGCAATATACATCAAAACCCCTCATTAAATCTTACAATGGATCCAAGATTTATAGCTCAAAACATAGCAAAACAGTCACAACTTTGCATAGCTTTAACATAGTTCATAGACATGTTCATACTAGTAAACTCATTTGTAAAATCAACTTCAAATCATGCAAATTGAGTAAAAAGGAGATTAGGGCACCATGGGTGGAAGGGCCTAATGGCTAAAACCTACATACCTTAGATTGGAGATGAACTTGGTGAAGATTGGAGATGGAGACTTGAAGCTTGAAGGAAACCCTTAGCTCCGGATAAGGGTTTTAGACTCGATTTTGGGAGTGAAAATATGGCTAAGTTTTTAAGTGAGTATTGGAGAATGTTTAGGATGATATGAGGGTGAAATATGACTAAGTATAGGTAAAAATACGTTTGGGAACAATTAGGCCCAAGACATAAAAGTCCTGGACCGAACTAAAAAAAAATCCCAAAATAACACAAGCGATGCGGAATACTCACTGGAATTCACACTTTGGAATTTCATAATTGCTAATCTTTCACTCTTAAATCAGGGTTATACCCTTTTTCCCCTAATTTTGGCCCCATGAACAAGAATATGAAGTGGGATTTTCGATACTATGCACAAATTTTGAGATATATTAAATTTAAAATTTTGGGTATTCCGAGGCATATTTTCAGGCACTTTTTGGGGTCGTTTCAGAAGTGTTTGGCAGCAAGGTTATTCAGCCATTGATCAAACTCTTATAGAAGGAGACATATTCCTCCTTCGTAATCTCTGCCAGTTTGCACAACCAAATAGGTTTATGCTTGTTAATAAGCTGCCACTCATGAGAAACCTCCTTAATCTTCTTTTTTTGTCTTTGCTCTTCTCCTTCTCCTTGTCCTCGTCAACCTCCTCAACCGCACCGTTCTTGTCTTCTTGGGTTCATCATCTTCATCATCTTGATCATCACTGATTTCTTTCTCAATAGTCTTCTTAATATAGAGATAAATAGGATAGCTAATGAATTCAGAGTGCTTCTTTATAAGGTCTGTAATTCTCCTTTCTTCCAAATACCCCAGTTGCACATTGTTAACAAAAAATTAGTTACAAACTTCTTTTAATTATGACTAGTGGAGTTGAGTACAACCATTCATATAGAAAACATTGTTGCTTACCTAATCCTCCTTGAGGAAGAGAGTGATTTTAGTTCCTCTGCCCAATCGTAACAGTGAATGAACCATCGTCTTGTGATTCCCAAACACACTGCTCATCATCATTGTGCCTGGTGGTCACAATACCTTTCTCCACTACAAGGTAATTAGAATAGAAACCAAAACCAGATTGACAAATCATGTTCACATCAGCACAAGCCTGCAAGGCTTCTATAAATTCCTTGGTGCCAGACCTTGCAATCATACCCAGATTATTGACCTAATTTATTTGGAACCACAAACAGAGAAGGCGTCAATATCATTCTACTACCTAATTCAGAAGAATCTTAATATAAAAAAATCGCCTCTCAAATTTTGAAATTCTAAAATTGATAAGAACCCGTGGATAATTTGAAGTTCACCCACCTTTTCAATTCTTGAATCACTACATGTACCCACAATAACTCTTGTTTGAATAATAAAGCTGGAGAATCTACAACTTGCTCTTCTATATAGGTTCAATCTGATCATAAAATTAACTTTTGTAGCTAGGTGCTTGAACTGTAAGCTGGTAAAGTTTGAGCACAAGAGGCCAAGTGGTTTGACTCAGCGGCTTCCTATTTCAGAGTGGAAATAGGAGCAGATAGCCATGGGCTTTATGGTGTGGTTACGGTGTACCTCCTGAGCAAGTTATGAAACACTATAATATGAGGGGACAAATCATAAATGATGAAGATCTCTAAATAATGGAAACATATGTATATACTCATCCAATCACTCACTGAAGGTTGCTGGAAACTACCATATAAACACCATAAGCTACACTAGTTACTACAATAGGCAAATTCTCCACTTCAACAGCAGCAAAACTTATTAATAACCTTCTTAGCATTTAGTGTTGCATTAGTTACCAGTGTACCAACCTGGTGAAATAGAAATTCATAAATTTAGGTACACCCTCTAGGACCTCTACTGTTTCCTGTGAAAGAACTTTTTTCTAAAAAGGGAGACATTATTCAACAAAAAGGCAAGCAAAGAAAAGAATAGTGTTATTTGTTGTTCAAAGTGAAATTAAATAAATTACAAATATATAAGCCATGCCTCTTTTTTGTATATTAATGAAACCCCAAAAGTGTGTCCTATTTCAAGAAATGAACAAACTGAATGTGCATCAGAAATTCCTAAATTACTACCATTGTTTCCACGATGACTTTCCAAAAGAAAACACTCAACCCCACCAATTACAACAACAACCACCCCCTTGCAGGTTGTTCGTAACCTAGCGACCCCCAAACACTTGCACTGATCTCCTATTTCAAGAAACAAACAAATGAATATGCATCAGAAATTCTCAAATTACTATCATTGCCTCTACAAGGACTTTCCAAAAGAAAACACTCAACCCTGCCACCACCACCAACAATAATACACACACACTCACTCACTTTTCTTTTTCCATAACCTACTGACCTCCAAACACATGATGCAAACCTTTTCAGGGAGACCCTACTGATTAAAGGAGCCAGTGAAAAATCTTTACGTCTAATGTTCAAATCCCAACAACGACAAAAAAACACAACTTAATTTCTACCTATTTATCCAAAAGCCTAGATGGATAAAATAACTTACCCAAAAACCACGATTGACCAAAAAACAAATCTTTTCAGGCTAAAAACCTAAAAGGGTCAATGCAAAACAGATAAAATATAGCAAAACATAAAGAAAATCAATAAGGGCATAAACATATTAGCAACGCTATATATCCCTACTTAATCAATGACATTATAATTTTTTATCTACCAATCATCTCTAAATGCTAATCCAAAACAACAATCCCACCAAATATACCAGTGAGGGAGAGACGAGAGAAATAAACAATGATCTTTGAACATATAAAACTTTTGAATCTATTTTTTCTTAAAAAAAAATAAATTTTGTGAAAAATAATTTTAGTTACACATATTTGATTAAATGTTGAGACCTACGGGCAGAAGATGGAAATCTTTGTTTGTTCAATTGAATAGGAAGAAAGAGCTTATGACAGTTGGGGTTTGAGCATTTCTTGAATGAAAAATTTCTTTATTGCTTGTTGAAAAAGAAGAAAGAGCGGACATCTAACGTGGGTTCTGTAAGATCCGACCCCACACGTGCATATATTGTCCGCTCTGTCCCCACAGGGCCGCACGATTTTGTTCCTCCCAGGCAAGCCCGGGAAAACGCGTGTGCATATGTAAGGTTCCAAACTCAACATATAGCCCAGAAACTCCCCCTCTTTTTCCGATGTGGGATTCGCCTAAGTGAGCTA
>JAPFFP010094337.1:0-44043 GCA_026153255.1 Solanum medicagineum
AAGGTGGATGAAGATCCCTAAAAGTTCATTGATGAGGTGTATAAGGTACTATATATCATGGGGATCAATTCGGATTGAGAAAGAGGAGTTAGCAACCTATCAACTATACAGTGTAGCCCAAATTTGGTTCACTCAATGGAAATTGTGGAGGTGATATGATGATGATATTCCTTGGGAGGAGTTCAAAGCCGCCTTCCTCAACCTGTTCTTCCCTATCAAGTTAAGAGAGGTGAAGATGATGGAGTTTATGAACCTCAAGAAAGGTTCTATGAGTGTGAGGGAGTGTGCCCTCAAGTTCAATAAGCTTTCCAAGTATGCTTCACACTTGGTTGCCGATCTTAGAGCTAGGATGAACAAGTTTGTGTCGGGGGTGTCTGACTTGTTTAAAGAAGAGTGTCGTACCATAATTTTTGTAAGTGATATGGATTTGTCTCAGATCATGACATGCTAAACAACTTGAGGGGAAAAAGCTTAGGAAGTGAAGAAGGGGAGAGTCCAAGAGGGCTCGATTTGAGGGTGGTTTCCAAGGTTCTAAGGATGGCCGATTTCGTCAAGGCCACAAGTTTCAAGGCTAGGGGTCCTCCAATGCTCCTAAGAGGAGGTTTTCTAGTGAACTCAAGTTTCTAAGGTAGCAATGGTGGGATGACTAATCCTAAGTGCCAAAGGTATGGGAGAAACCATGGTGGTCTATGTTTGAAAAATTCTAACGCTTGCTTTGGTTGTGGTTAGATGGGTCACAAGGTGATTAATTTTCCTCATGCTCAAAACAAGGGCAGAGATGGTCGTCCTCAAGGCCAAGGTGCTAATATGGGTCAAAGGGCAAGGAGAGGCCAACAAAAGAGTGCTCTACGGTAAAATAGGTTCTATGCTCTCCAAGGAAGGCAAGGAGTGGATGATGTGCCAGATGTTGTTATTGGTATGTTAATGGTTTATGATTATGATGTTTATACTTTTATCAAGGTGCTAATATGGGTCAAAAGGCAAAGATAGGCTATCAAGGGGGTGCTCCAAGGCAAAATAAGTTCTATGCTCTCCAAGGAAGGCAAGGAGTGGATGAGGTGCCCGATATTGTTTTTGGTATATTAAAGGTTTTTGATTATGATTTTTATGCTTTGATCAAGATGCTAATATGGGTCAAACGGAAAAGGGAGGCCAACAAGGGGGTGCTCCAAGGAAACATAGTATGCTCCCTAAGGATGGCAAGGAGTGGATGAGGTGCCCGATGTTGTTATCAGTATGTTAATGATTTTTTATTATGATTTTTATGATTTGATAGATCCGGGTACCACTCTTTCTTTCATCACTCCTTTTGTTTTTAAAATGCTTCATGTGTGTCGCGGATTGTTGTGTGAACCTTATGAATTGTCTACCTCTATTGATGAGTCCATTATTGCCATAAGAGTCTATAAATATTGTCTCACATCAATATTGCATGAATTCTTGCCTTGTGATTTTGTTGAACTTGGCATAGTGGATTTTGATATCATTCTTGGGATTGATTGGTTACATGCATATTATGCTTTCATTGATTGTAGGACCAGCAAAGTGAGGTTCCAATTCCCTAATGAGCGCATCCTTGAGCGAGGAAGTCGTAATGTAGAGGTCAAAGGTAGATTCATTTCTTCTCCTAAAGCCTAAAAATTGATTTATAAGGGTTGCATAAGGTTTAGGTACTATTAAGTCTAAAGTCCTTCTCTATTAAGTCCATTCCAATGGTCAATGAGTTTCTTGATATCTTTCCCGATAAGCTTCTCGGTTATCCTCCCGAAATGGAAATATACTTTGGAATAGACCTCCTTCGCAATATACAACCCATTTCCATTCCCCTTAACATATGGCCCCAGCGGAATTGAAGGAGTTGAAGGGCCAATTGAGGGATTTGTTGAAGAAGTGTTTCATAAGGCCTAGCAAGTCATCATGGGGTGCACCGGTGTTGTTTGTAAAGAAAAAGGATGTTCCCCTTATAATGTGCATTGATTACCGGCAACTCAATAGAGTCACTATAAAGAACAAGTACCCTGTACAAAGGATTGATGACCTTTTTGATCAACTACAAGGGGCTAGTCACTTTTCTAAGATTGATCTTCGGTCCAGATAACACCAAGTGAGAGTGAGGGAGAGTGATATTCCCAAGACAACTTTTCAGACTAGGTATAGAGCTTTAAGTTTGTTGTAATGTCCTTTGGGTTATCTAATGCACCAATTATATTTATGGATCTCATGAATAGGGTCTCTAAAACCTACCTTGATATATTTTTGGTGGATTTTATTTTTGATATCTTGATTTATTCTTGGAGTGAAGAAGAACATGTGAATCACTTGAGGGTGGTGTTGCAAATCTTGAGGGATGAGAAGTTGTTTGCTAAATATATGAAGTGTGAATTTTGGTTGAAAGAGGTTGCTTTCTAGGGCATGTTGTGTCGGGTGATGGCATTAAAGTGGATCCTATGAAGATGGAGGTGATAAGGAATTGGCCTAGGCCCTTGACTCGACAGATATTAGGAGTTTCTTAGGTTTGGTTGGCTACTGCTGGAGATTTGTGAATGGTTTCTCTTATATTGCTTCCCTTATGACAAAGCTGACTCAAATGAAGGCAAAATTTGTTTGGACTAATGAATGTGAAAACAGTTTACAAACTTTGAAAGACAATTATCTCCACTCCTATTTCGGCATTACCGAAAGGGTTAGAAAGGTTTATGGTTTATTGTGATGCTTCAAGTATTGGTTTGGGTGGGTGCTGATGCAAAATTGTAAGGTGATAGCATATACGTCTAGGCAACTTAAGTTGCATGAGCAAAATTTTCCAATCCATGATCTTGAATTGGCAGTCGTGGTGTTGCTTTGAAAATTTGGCATTATTATTTATATAGGGTTCATGTTGATGTGTTTACTGACCAGAACAATCCAATAGGTGTTCACACAAAAAGATCGTAACTTGAGGTAAAGGAGGTGGTTTGAGCTCCTTAAGGATTATGACATCAGTGTGCATTATCATCCCGACAAAGCTAATGATGTGGCCGATGCTCTAATTAAAGTGTCCATAGGTAGTCTAGCTCATATTAAGGCTAGTAACATGGAAGAGGGTAGAGAAGTTCACTGGTTAGCTAGGTTGGGGTTAGGTTGAAGGAAATTTAAAATGGTGGTGTAGTAGTGGTTGATGGTTCAAAATCTTCTTTGATTGAGGATGTCAAGACAAAACAAGACTTGACCCTGCCTTGCTGCGGTTGAAGGCTTTGGTGAGGGATGGTAAAGTGGAGCTTTTCTCCCTAGGGGGAGATGGCTCCCTTAGGTACCAAGGTAGGTTATGTGTGCCTAATGTTGATGACTTGAGGGAGTTGATTTTGAAGGAGGCCCATAATTCATCCTATTCTATTCACCCGGGTTCCACCAAAGATGTATCGAGACTTTATGGAGGTGTATTTGTAGGGCGGTAAGAAGAGGGATATTGGCATATTGGTAGCCGATTGTCACAATTACTAACAAGTGAAAGACGAAAATCAAAAGCGGGGTGGCCAATCTCAAGACATAGAAATTCCTACTTGGAAGTAGGAAGAGATTAACATGGATTGTGTGGTTGGGTTGCCAAAAACTAGGAAACACTTTGATTCTATTTGGGTTATTGTGGATAGAATGATAAAGTCAGCTCACTTTCTACCGGTCAAAACCACCTATGGTGCCGAAGATTATGTCAAGTAGTATATTCATGAGTTTGTTAGATTGCATGGGGTACACTTGTCTTCATTTCAGATCATGGTGCTCAATTCACTTCTAATTTTTGGAGCTCCTTCCAAAGAGGTCTTGGTTCCAAGGTGAAGCTTAGCACGACTTTCCATCATTATACAGATGGCCAAGCCGAAAGCACTATTCAAACTCTTGAGGATATGCTTAAGGCTTGTTTTTTGGAGTTGAAGGGTAGTTGGGATTAACATCTTCCACTTATTGAGTTTGCTTACAAGAATAGTTACCACTCAAGCATTGGTGTGGCTCCCTTTGAAACTTTGTATGGTAGGCATTGTAGATCCCCGGTTTGGTGATTTGATATGGCGGAGATGGCCTTGTGAGGCCCAGATTTTGTTATGGAGGCCTTGTACAAGGTGAGGTTGATAAGGGAGAGGTTGAAGACGGCCCAAAGTAGACAAAAGTCCTACTCCGATGTGAGAAGAAGAGATCTTGAGTTTAAGGATGGCAATTGGGTTTACTTGAGCCCAAGCTTTGTGGGACCATATAGAAATTTTAGGAGGGTTCGAAAGGTTGCATATGAATTAGAGTTTCCTATGGAAATGAATATGGTTCATCCGGTCTTCCATGTCTCTATGTTGAGGAAATGTGTCGGTGACCCAAGTGATATAGTGGCCTTAGAGGTTGTGGCTGTTGTGGAAGATAATTTGACCTATGAGGAGGTCCCAGTGGAGATATTGGATAGACAAGTGATGAGGTTGAGTAACAAAGTTGTAGCATCTGTCAAGGTCATTTGGAGGAATCAACAAGTTGAAAGTACCATATGAGAAGTGGAGGCGGACATGAAAAAGCAATACCCATACCTCTTCCACTCTACTCAAGCCGAAGGTAAAAACTTTAGTCCCACCTATGATTTCAAGTCTTAAGTTTCAGCCCTCATGTCATTTTGCATACATTCATGTTTATGGTAACACGTTCATTCTGGTATTTGAATTCATATTGAGACTCTTTGAAAATGATATTTAAGTGCATTTATTGCATTCATGTCACGCTGAAATCTTCATAATTACTTTTCTTACACATATTTCTTTGACATTCGGGGATGAATGTTCCCAAGATGGAGATATTGAAACTGTCATGACCCAAACCTAGGGTCTAGACATGATACAGCTAATGGAGACCCGAAGAAACACCAAACAAGGCTTGTAGCATATCAATCGCACATCCTTGGTCGCGAAAGCAAAGTAAATAACAACAAGAGATATAATAAAAAGGGAAGCGGGAATAAGGGAAATTTTTATATTCATAAAAGCATAAAGAGTCAAGCTCATAACATAAGTACATTATAATATCCAAGAACACCTCTTACATGGAATGGAGCGGGGGCCAAGACACTCTCCAGACTCACCCTCATATTAACAAGTGTTCAACATAAAGAAGCCCAAAAATAGCAAAAGTAATGTAGATAGTGTCCTCGGACTTGAGGACTCACCTGAAGCTTCTCTCTAAAGTATCAACTAGTTACGTAAAGGATAATCACAAGGTACTCTAGTCCCTGCATGGTAATATCATGTAGGCATGGAGTATGCATTAGCAAGTTTGAATATACTAAGGATGTATGCAATGCAACAAGACATAAGCCAATATAGTAAAAATGCATAATCATAAGCAATAGATATATAATGTCAATATGGCATATATGATCAATGCTTATAATAAAACATGCTTATAAATCAATCATCTTGCACAACATATATAATATGCACATGTGCGGGAAGCGACCTCAACCAATATATACCAAGTAGCTACAACTTGGAATCCAAGGCATGACACGCCCTCGGTAAGGTGGACGGGCATGACACTCCGTGAATAGGTGTGGTCTACTTGCTAAGGCAAACAAAAAATGACAACATGCCTAGATGGATACACTAGTATAGATAGGGTAATAATTATATCATATGGTGACACATAGTTTTGAGACAAAAGACTTTATATAAGGACCCCTTGAGTCAAGCCCCCATCTTAAGCCTCAATCGATGCTATGTCAAATGTAATAGAATACTTGAAATAATTATAACTTGTATAACTTGTAAGAAACATAGAAACATGAAATGAGTAGCTCTTGAAACATGTTTGACCTCTAATTATGATCCTAACTTTAAATATGAGAGTAGGTCATAGTCATACATGAACCCTGCTTTAACATGAATGGCGCACAAGAGGTAAAAAAAACTTGAAATAGGTCTTAGCTTGTAACTTGTAAAATCGTAGATAAATTTCATGAATTTAATACATACTTGAAAGCTCTTAATCATCATATAGTTACTTGACTTGTAAATCATGAAATAGATCATAAATAACTTGAGACAAGAGTCTTGACATTTTATCAAACACATGGCGGGTTCATGATACTTGTTCAAAATCATGCAATTAAAGTGTGAAATAAGATGATAAAACTTAATGGAGGTCAACCTACCAATATGTAGTAAAACGCTCATGTAGGGTACCTTGAAATTCATCATCAAAACTCATAATAGATCATAGTTTCATAGCTCAAAATATGAATAGTCTCAATGGACAAAGATCAACTCATAATGTATGCTTAAAATAGACGCTCATGCATAATAAACAATACTATGAGAAACACCAACATAATTCATGCTCATATTTCATAATAAGAGGTACCCATAAGTAATACAACTTGAAATCCTGCAATTTTCATAAATTAGAAAATTGGGCTCCAAGGATGAAAGGACCCAATGGATGAAACTCAAATACCTCAAACTTGGGTTTCCTTGAGATGAACTTGAAGGGAACTTAAAGCTTAAAGTGAATCCTTGAGTTCCAAAGTTAAGCTTGAAATCCTTGAATTTGGTATGAGATATTTGGTTAAGTCTTTGATAGGGTTTTGAGAGACATAAATTTGAAAATGGCTAAGTATGGGTGATTTCACGTTTTATTGGGCATAGGGCTATGACCCCAATGCCTTTGGGTGCATAAGAAAATGTAAGGAAAATTTTGTACTTGTTTTCTATACGGACCTAAAATGAAAGAGATTTTTACACTACTCTGCGCCTCTGATGCATCGTGGCCAGGGCGTAGATGCTCTCTAGAATTCTGAAATTAGCAAAAATTATTTTTCGCTATGGATCCCCTAAAATATGGGTTATACCTATTTCCCACTCAATTTTTCCCCTTGATCGAGAATATGAAGTTGAATTTTTGATATCACGCATGGATTTTGAGATATATAGAAAATACAATTATGGGCATTTCGAAGCACATTTTTGGGGCATTTTAGAAATACCCTTCATGTGCAATCGAATGCCCCATAATTGTGATTCCTATATTTCTTAAAATTCGTGAGTGATTTCAGAAATCTAATTTCATATTCTTGATCAGAGAAAAAAATTGAGTGAGAAATGGGTATAACCTGAATTTAGAAGGCACGTAGTGAAAAATTATTTTTGATAATTTTTTGATTTGCAGTATCTGTCCACACCCAAGCCGCGACGCGCTTGGGGCATGGACTAGTGTAATTTGAGAACCATGTCTAGCCCACGTCACACCTGGGGTGCGGACTAGTGTAATATTTTCCCCAATTTTCTTATTTTGCCCAACGACATTGAGGTAATGCCCATTTAAACGTGAAATCTTCCCTACTAAGCTATTTTTCAGCTCTATAACTCACAAAACCCTCTTAAAACCTCTCCAAGACTTTATCAAATCTCACAAATTCAAGGATTTCAAGCTCAATTTTGGAACTCAAGAACCCATCTCAAGCTTCAACTCTCCTTCAAGTTTATCTCAAGAAATTTAAGGTTTAAGGTATGTGGATCGTCATCCATGGGTCCTTCCGCCCATGGAGCCCAACTTTCTCTTTTTATGAAAATTTCTTGATTTCAAGTTGTATTTTCTATGTGTATCTCTTTTTATGAATTAAGAGGATAAATTATGTTGGAGTTTTATCAAGTATTGATTGATTATGCATGAATACTGCTTTCAAGCTTAATCGATGAATTGATTTTGTCTATTGAGACTATGCATGATTTGAGCTATGAAACTATGAATTATTATGAACTTGTGTGATGGATTTCAAGATACCCTAAATGAGGGTTTTACTACAATATTGGTGGGTTGATTTTCATTGAGTTTCCTCATCTTATTTTACTCTTGAATTGCATGATTTTGAACAAGTATCATAAACCCACCATGTGTTTGATAAAAGTACATGGCAGGAATTCTCAAGTTGTTGGTGATCTGTTACATGATTTATAAGTCAAGTGATTTGTTGATGATTAAGCGCTTTCAAGCATGTATTGAATTCTTGACAAGTATCTATGATTTTACAAGTATCATGTTGAGCCCTATTTAAAGATTTTTACCTCTTGTGAGCCATTCATGTCAAAGCAAGGGATCATGTATGATTATTATATACTCTCATGGTCAAGTTAGGCTCGTTAGTACAGATCAAGCATGTTGAACAGATACTCATGTCATGTTATAATGTTTCTTACAAGTTACCTATGTTATTAATAGAGCATGATTTATTCAACTATTCTGTGGAATTTGATTTAGCACCGATTGAGGCTTAAGATGGGGGCTTGACTCAAGGGATCCTTATATAAAGCCGTTAGTCTCTAAAGTATGCGCCACCACGGGATTATGAATATTACCTTACTATACAAATGGATCCATCTAGTTCATGTTATCATGTTTGATTTGCTTTGGCTAGTAGGCCATACTTTGCTGAGGGGTGTCATGCACGAGCACCTATAAGGAGGGGTGTCGTGCCTTGGATACAAGTTGTAGCTGCTTGATCTATGTCGGTTGAGGTCTCTTCCCATATATGTATGACATATATTATGCAAGTTGAATGTTTTAACAATCATGTTCTAATACCATCATTGATCATGCATGTCATATTGAGATTATATCTATCCTTTGATTATGATTATGCAGTTTAAATATATTGTCTTATGTCTTGGTTACATTGCACCCCGCATACTTAGTACATTCAAACATACTAATGCATAGTCTATGCCACATGCTATCACTATGTAGGGATCGGATCTTCTTTTGATCCTCCTCCTCCACATGGCTAGTTCGATTCCTTGAGGAAGACTTTGGTGGTTCCTTAATTCCGAGGACAATATCAACTTATTTCATTCTATATTAGACTTATTCCTTATGTCGAATACTTGTTATTATGAGGGTGAGCCCCCCCGCTCAATTCTAAAATAAAGGTGGTATTGGATACTATGGTTGTATATGCTATGAGCTTGACTCTTTACGCTCTTATGATTATCAAAGACCTCCCTTAGTCCCACTCTCCCCTTTTATTAATTGATTCTTATTATTGTTTAATTTTTCTTCCGCAACGAAGGTTGTGTGCATGCTACAATAAAGAGGCTTGTTTGGGATGTCTTTGGACTTCTCATTCGCCATGTCATGTCTAGGACTTAGGCTTGTGCCGTGACAATCTTAGAGCTCAAACTGGTTGCCTTTACGATTGTGATTTGATAGGTTGTAAACTCTATGCCTTTGCACTTCAATAGACTCAATGTCTGCAACCTCTCTGTAGGCTGTCAAAAACTCATGGTATTATTTTCTACCATACCTCAATAACTCGGTGGAGTCAATCTTAGAAAGTACCAAAGAACCCATTGATCTTTGAAAGGTATAGATTCGTCTAGCTATGCAACCGAAGAATCTAGAATGGTGTTCTCTATTGGGGCTTGTACTGGAGGATGTACTTATGGAACTGTGCCTTGTGTTGGCCTGCTTAATGCCCCCATGTGCCACTAATAACTAATGGCAGTCTACACCTAAGGAGTAATCACTAAAGTGGTTGGGGGTTGTATGAGAACTGGTACCTCTTGATATGGTAGAGCCGAGACATCCTATCATTGTTCAGTGGGGTTCGAGGACTGCTCCCAATTGGGAACTAATGGTGCACTCAGAATTTGCCCGAGGACGGACTTCTATACAACATATCTACGAATGAGTAAAAGAAATTAGATTTCATGGAACAACATACACTACTACACAAATATAATCAACAACAAGGAGTTTCTTAACCATCCTATAGCTTCCTAAAGATGAGTCACAGACATCTCCGCACCAATCTGTAAGACTCTACTAGATGATAGCTCTATATGGATGAGACTAGCAAACCTAGGGCTTTGATAAAAAATTTTCACAACCTGAATGTTTAGGTTATGATTGCGCCTGTCAGACCCCGCGCTAAGTGCAAGCCAACTCAATGCCCAAGATACTTATCTAATAACTATGCAGAATGGTAGCTAGCAACGTATACCCTAAGCCAAGGGTAAGGTATTCTAGGTCTTGGAAGTAACCTGTTCAAAGCTTTTATAGACTCCAAAGTAAATATATATATAGAACCCGAATGATAGAATACAAATACTAGTCAAATCTTTATATGCATAAGGCTAGTGTCGGAATACAAAGATGACAAAATAGATAGAGAAAGATTATAAAAGATCTCTAAAGCTACCCAGTCACCAATAGTCTTTTCAAGTGGCTACGATATTCCTAGATCTACAAGCGTGATTGATACTCGGACCTGCACCATGAACAGATGCAGTGTTGAGTACCAATAGAAGGTACCCAATAGGCATCATCGACAAACAGAGTGAAATATAGAAAAGCTAGAAGAACAACTGCACCAAAATTACTATAACACTAGTTGATGTTGCTCAACTTAGTTACTCAAATGAATTAGGGGTAGTTGCCATCAGCATAATAACCTAAATGAGAGGATGGGCTCAAACCCAAACAGAATCGTAGTTCGCAAATAGAAGTGATTTATTAGACTAAGCAACTATACGATCTGGGGGGGTTATAATAATTGAAAGCAAGATTCAAACTACACGATATCTAATTAACTAGTTAATGAGCAAATTAAGGAAGATCTTGGTGATGTGCAAACATGGGATTAGATCTATCAATTGGGTCTAAATATTGGACTATTTGAGTTGATAATGAGTGAATAGGTTAGTTTCTTGTAGACCATGTACAACTATGACATATGAGTGTTTCATATGATTCAACTATGCTATCATACGCGGATCACTAAGGACACGCTTGGCCTAAGAAGTCAGCAAAACCCATATTACCTTAGTCATTGAATTCATGGTCATGGTCTTCAACTAAAACCCCTAAAAGTATCCAGCCAATACATCCATTCCAAACTCTAATCATTCGGCTAAAACAACAATTAGAGATCTAAAGTAAACTCCAAGTTTGCAGCCTTGAAATTATAGATTAAAAATAGGAATGGATATAAATTCACTCAAATCAACAACAAATAAGTCAAAATATCAGTGACCCAACAAATAAATCAAGAATCCATGTTAATAACGCACCCCCAACATGGGGGTTTTAGCCATACATGTTAAAAATTAGAGACTTGTTACCAAATATTGTAGTTGAAGTCGTAGCCAACAAGATTTAATAGAGAATAGTTGATTATCACCACCCAATACACTTAAATTTTGCTTCCCTAATGCTTGAAAACCCACTTGTACTATTAATTCTTGTACTCTAAAGAAGGAATATTTTATGTACTACTCTTTCTATAAAGCTAAGAAGAATGATATGATATGTACAATGTCCTTTGAAATTTTCTTAATAGTCCGTGCAAAAATGTGATAATTTGTGCTACGAATTGCCATTCGGTGGTCAAGGACGACCATCACCGAGACTCCAGCGATGCGCCAAATATGCACTTAATTGCTTTCCTCAATATCTTCTAAAGGCTTTCTCCCCTGCAAGTTTGGGTGATGGTTCTTTACTCCACCAATATATTTGGTAATTCATAAATCTTATCTCATCGCCTTCTTGTTATGGTTTTAGGGCTTTGAATATTATAACTTTAGGATGACTCCTGTTCTATTTAGTGGTGCATCGAAGATGTTTTGTGACATCGATTCTTACCACATTCCTAACATGGGCTTGCACCTTGGTTTTCGTAACTCTAATCGGTCGCTTTGATTGTTTAGCGGATTGCCAAATATGTAGACGATACTGCTTTTCTCTGCCTTTTGGAACTTTTGATCCTTTTCCAAGATTTGACAAGTATTTTCCATTTGTTCACTTTTAATCCTATTTCCTGACATAACACATGCTTGTTCATTAGAGATTGGAAGTAATGCACACTAAGAACAATGTTTCTTTGCAAACCATCCCCAAATGAATCCGAAATATGGACTTAGAACACTAAGAACAATGTTTCTTTGCAAACCAACCCAAAATGAGTCCAAAATATGGACTCATCACAACCCCTTACATAAGCCTCTGCTTGCCTTCAAGCAAATCAAATATCAATCCATCTAATTATAGAGCTTGCAAATAGGGCCCAAGGAGCAACACATACATTTCTATCTTTTTCATCCCTTCTCAAACTTCCAAAAATCACTGATGTAATTTGAAGCCTCGACAGTTGATTAAGGGGTAATCAAAACATGGCGATGCTCACAATTGCTCATGTAGGTGTTGACCACTACCTCAAGGCTTTACCATTTGCCCTCTCCCCAAAGAAGATCCTGAACAAACAAGGTTATGACATTATTTTCAAAGGATCTTTTCAACTCTCACTCTCCTAGTTGAGAAATATCATGGAAGCTTCAACCTATAGGCTTGCCTATATTGTCAATTAGAGTTCACTTAACTGTCTGCTAGATTAAGACCCCAGAGGACTTTGTGAGGATACTAATGTAGGGTTAAGGTTGGGAAGGATAGCATATGGATAGTATTGGCTCATCCCTACTTAAACTCTTCACGTTTTTTTCATGCTCAAAGGTCCTTTTGGTCCTCTTCTATTCTTCTCCTTTTGACATCTCTTTTATTTTTTATTCATCATCCTAAGTGTCTCCCTTTTTTGCCCTCTTTTTCCCAATTTTGAAGGGTCCTGTTTTTCAAACAACGTAATTGAACTTTTCTTTTCAATAAGTTTCCTCAACATTTTCCTTGATTCCATTCATTTCCAAGCCTTCTTACTTTTCTTTCTTTCATTTTGCCCCGTCTTTTTCCAACTCTTTCATGGGAGATACCCTCTTCTTTCTAGTAACCCAACTTAGCCTTTGGCCACCATTAGTTCATTTCAAGCTCAAGGAGGGATCGTAAGGAACAAGAAGGAATCCTCTTTCATAAATATGAGTCAATATTAAAAGGTTACCAAAGAAAGCATGAAGGTCGAAAGGTTCACTAGGGACCCACTTCATTGTTTAGGGATGTCACTATGGTCGAATGGACTTAATGGATACAAAGAAGGCCAAAGGTCCTAATCAAAATAATCAAGTTACTCCTCATAATAAATTAGGAAAGTTCTAGACGTTGCAAGACATGTATTTCAACAAAATCCCTTATCCCACATTGGCAAAATGGATTCGCATTAAAATAATGGCAACACACTTGCATTTTTGGATCATCGCACATCCAAACTCAATTGCTCACATAGTTAACTCAAGATGTATCGAATCCATATAGGGACTAATTTATCAATAAAAGGACTAATTAGTGAGGTGAGTACATGCTCCTTATCCATGGCACCATCTGAATAAAAGATATGGACCATCAATGTCTTGATTACTAAGGACTAAAGACACGATATTATCATTAGAATGGCTATTCATATATGTACGGGTTTGCCAAAATTCAAGGAAATCATTTGCAATCATTCATCCATTCAACTCAAAAAGAAGAAAAATAAAAATAGCAAAACAAATGCTACTCTATCACAACCCGAATCAAAATTTATTTACAACGCAAGAATTTAAAAATTGTCTCAACATTCATCCAAAATCAAAATAAACTCCATTGTCTCATCCAACTCATAGCAAAAACACAAAGAAATTATCATCCACAAAGATAGAGAACTCTGTATGCTCACCCCATCCTAAAAATAATTGTCCACAATGTGCAAGGGACAATAGAAATTAAGCATAAAAAGAAAGAAATGAGTATGCGAATTCCCCAGGTTTTGATCAATCCTGCAATTTTGGTGGTTGAGCTATAGAAGTAGTTATGGGGGCATCAATGCCCTCATCTACCGATGTACTGTCAAGATCAATCAAAGTCCATATGAGCTCAGCTCACGTACACCGGATGTTCTTATCATGGACTTGCCTAGAAGAGATTCTGCTTTTCGATTATTCATAACTTAGCTCTCCACCCATGTTTGCTCCTGATGGTCCTCTTGGCTAGGCTCTACTCTCACTATTTCTTTATAAGTCTATAAGGTGCTTACCTTCTGGGTTTCTTCATCACCTTCACCCAGAATGTTCATGTTCAATGCATAATCGGGTAACATAGTCATATCCACTTTCAGTGGATCTTCGAACCCGTAAAAAAAAGTGCTCAAGTGTGTGTACCAGAGGGATACTACCTTTTTCTTCAACAACTCAAAACTAGCTTTTAAAGTCAATGTGTCCACACCGCCACCACCTACTTTGTCTACTGCTACTACCCTATCCTTCAACTTGGCCAACTCCTTCTTATGATCATCAATCATCGTCTTGAGTCAATCAATCCTCAGATTGTGTCTCTCCATCAACTCCCGCTACTTGGACTCAGCCTCACTATATTGCTTCAAAGCTTTGGATATGGCCACCTCAACTAGCTTAGGTATAAATGACTCAAACCCTAGTGGCACGAAGATCGGCTACTTTGGCCAGTCATCCAAAAGCAAAAATAGTGGCCTTAGTGAGTTGGGGTTGGTCATCTATAGCCTGTGCCTCTACATGTGCCTCAACGGTGGGAATGGCGGGTGGAGAAGAATGTAAAGTAAGGGAAGGAGAGGTTATACCTACCTCGTAGCCCAACGCTATAGTGCTGGACTCGAGGTCCTCAATATTAACCACTAGAATTTTGTCAGCCAGCTTCTTTCTTGTGTTGTCTTCCCTCACTAGCTCTGCCTCGATCTGTTGGATGTTAGTAGAGTTACCTCCACACCAGTTTTCTTGTTTCTAGGCACCCTATTCTGCTTAAATAAAGTTGTGATGAGGTTTGGGAATCACAAAGAGGTTTTCTCCTATTTTTCCTCGGAGAAGATTTCTGGAGTGATAAATGACCCAAGATTCAACTCTTTTCTATCCATAACGCAACAAATTAATGCAGCTTTGGCATGTCAAAGAATTAACTCATTCTGAGAAGGCATCAAATTGCTGCTAAATAAATTCAAACCAAAACGTTGTTGGTATGTTCATCTCATTCTTCTCAATAATTGCTCACTCGTCTAACCATGGGGGAGCTGGAAGTCCAATTAACGGAGCTAACCATGCTTTAATGTCTTCAAAAGTCTTGAGCTGCATTAAATCTTTTAGGTAGCTCTGTTCTAGAATGTGCGACCCAGCATATCATTAATTATAGCCTCATTGCATGGGACTTGCATGACCTTAACCTTTACAACATCAAGAGGTTTTAGCACCATTTGCACTCTTCTTTTGCTCTTTGGAATGGCCTGGCCATAAGCCTTATAGAAATCACATACTAGGTTGGGCATATGCGCAACTCAAGTATTTGTAAGAACTGGAAGTTTTGTAATTTAAAGATCCAAACCTTTGGGTACCTATCAATTACTCTATCTGTTGAAAGTTGTTTTTCATCTAAAATTGCCCTATGCCCTTCACCCCTGAGCGTATTGAGATCTCTCGGAGTTATTGTTTCCAGAATTATTTGTGAAGGTTGTGATAAGGAGTCATGTATTGCCTTAGTCCTGGAGTCACTTTGATGTCTCCTAGGACTAAATTCCGTTGGCAAAGGTGATGGTCTAGTAGACAGAGCCAGAACATATTTTTGCTTGGTCATCCTGAAAAACATACTCCAAACATAGTGTGAGTGTCAATCATAAAGTGCTTGGGTTTAATCAATTACTCAAAATAGAATCATTTTGTATGGATAGATCTATTTTACCGCAATTCATGTTAGGCGATCTGCCCAAATGGTTCCTCGGTCAAATAGATCGTTGCCCTTTTTACACAAAATTCGGAACTCAATCACTGATACTTTTGGCAATGCTCATACACACTAGGCGATAAACTGAATTGCTTTAATAATGGTAAATTCCATTATCGATAGTTGCAGTATTCTCACTTAAAGATCAGTCAAATAAGGCGGTGCATATGACAATTAAGCATATCACTAAGTTCACATAGGCAGTCAAAATGATCATCAGCGATGGTGAATGGCATGGCCATTCATCCATAATTCAAAATTCAACAATTTTACACCAAGAACATGGATGACAGTCACGCACTAACCCATAATCAAGCACCAATGCATACTTATCTACTGATTATCACATTCACATGGTGTCCATAGCGATAAACTTAATCAATTAAAGAATTACCCTTAAGAATGATGTCACCTAATGTATCTTTGGGTACTTCACTCAAAGGAGTTTAGGGGTTACTCAGACTTCACCCATAACCCATAAGAAAAATTAATTAAACAAGCAAGCATTTTCATCCATAAATTCTCATGATCATTGTATTATCTCAAGTGAAAGCATTCAAACAAGGTGAAAACTATGAAATTGAGACAATATCCCCAAACATTCCACAATTGGGTAGCAAAAGCATTCATTCTTAAACCTAGCCCAGGTCATAAACACCGCCGATTTCAACACATTTTAGAGTGAATAAAAGGCTGCAATAAATCACTCACACATGCAACATAGGGTTTTAGCATAATCTCAAAGTATCACATATATGATTTCAAACAAGATTTCAAGCATAGAGCAAGATTAACACACTCGTAAACCCTAATCAACCTTTTAATCAATAGCATTCTTCCAAATGAACTAAAGCAAGGAACAAAAACATACCTATTCAATGTCATGACACAATGAGAATCCCTTATGAAAATTTTCAAAGAAAAAGCTAAAAGGGAGTGTTGGCTTGTGGAAGTGTCACGACCCATGCCAAGGGCCTAGACATGACACGGCGAATGGGGAACCCGAAGGAACCCCAAACAAGCCTCTTAACGTATCATTACACATCATTGGTCGCAAAAGCATATAAAAGACATTAAAAACCAAGAATAGGGGACAAAGGGGCTAAGGAAAAAGTTCGCACAATATCACAATCAAGAGACAAGAATCAAAACTCATATCATTGATACATAACATGTCTAACAACCACCTCTAATAAATAGATAAGAGCGGGGGGCATGACAAAGCACCCGGGCTCACCCTCATAGTCAAATAGAACATTAAGAAAAATGTCTTTATACATTTCAAAGTGCATAGACTAAAGTCCCGAAGTGGAGGACTCACCAACTAGGTTTAGTAGCATTGAACTAGCCACATGCTAGAGGATGATCAACGTGGACTCTGTTCCTACATGATGATATCATGTAGGCAAGAGTATGCATTAGTATGTTTGAATGTACTAAGTGTATAGGATGAAATGCAATAAGAGATGAACATCATAATCACAATGCATAGCAATAGGCAGTAGACATCAAATATAATATAGCATGTATGATCATTTCTAAAGTAAAACATACTTAAATAACTCATGCTCATATAGGATATCATATGTGTACAATAAACCAAGCTAGATTTCAAAAGTTTAAACCCCTTGGTAGGTTAGTGATGATGCCACCCTATCACTTAGGTGGTGAAGTACTAACCCTTAAATCGGTTGGTGATGACGCCGCCCCATCACCTAGGTGGAGAAGTACAAACCCTTCACTCGGTTGATGAGTACAATCCCCCATATTTGTTAGTAATGATGTCGCGCCATCACTAGGTGGAGAAGTACAAACCCTTCACTCGGTTGATAAGTACAAATCCCCATCTCGGTTATCAGGATCTTAGACCCTTCCCCCCCCCCCCCGGATTGGCATGCTCTAATGCAACACTTTGTATAGAATTTATTACATACATAAGCTCATTACATCATCATATAGTCATTCATATAATATCTCATGCTTTAGACCTTCAACTCCTCAAGAAACCACATCCCGACATTTTATCAACTACATAGAGGGTGTGTCATGCTAATGTAAAACTATGAAATATAGAAATGAAATCATGCAAGAAAATCCATTGTAAAACCATTAGTCAACACCTTGCAACACCCTCAAGCAATATACATCAAAACCCCTCATCAAATCTTACAATAGATCCAAGATTTATAGCTCAAAACATAGCAAAACAGTCACAACTTTACATAGCTTTAACATAGAGTGCAGTGAATTTCATGATAAGTAAGACCCATTTGTAAATCTCTTTTAAATCATACAATTTGAGTAAAATGAGACTTGGGTATCATGGGTGAAAGAAACTCATGAAAGAAACCCGTATACCTTAGCTTGTAGATGAACTTTGTGAATATTGGAGATGGAGATTTGAAGCTTGAAGAAGAACCTTGAAGGAAAACCTTAGCTTAGGATGAGGGTCTGGGACTTGAATTTGGGAGTGAAAATATGGCTAAGTGTTTGAGTGAGTATTGGAAAATATTTTGGGTAGTATGAGGGTGAAATTTGGCTAAGCAGAGGTAAAAATACATTTGATAATACTTAGGCCCAAGACATAAAAGTCTTGGACTGAGTAAAAAAAATAGTCCACTTTTTTTACTGTGGTTCGTCGCAGAAGCGAATTGGATTTTCCATAGGAGATTACATTTTTGGAATTTCATAATTGCTAATGTTTTTCTCTTAAATTGGGGTTAAATCCTCTTTCACCCAATTTTGACCCTCTAAACAAGAATATGAAATAAGATTTTCGAAATAACAAATGGATTTTGAAATATATGGAATTTAAAATTTGGGCATTTCGAGGCACATTTTCGTGTACTTTTTTGGGGCCGTTTCTGGAAGAAGTTAAAAGGAGGGTGACATTGCCCAAGTCAAACTCCTTTTAGAGGATAAAACGTTCATTTTTAACAAATAGAATCTAATAAAGGTTAGGGTCAAACCCACAGGGAATACGTAGACTCAAGAGAATTCAATGATCACAATTCAAGTAGTTAACCAACTTACTTCCCTAAAGGGGGGAGTTTGCAATAATCAATAAAAATTAAAACTAAACTAATTAACACAAGAGAGAAATCAATATGTAGAGAAACTAGGGTATTGTGTTTCCCATGATTCCCCAACTGAATATCACCTGACAACCTGATCCTTTTCTAGTGTGTAGCATGCAAGATGGTAAGTTTAGTTTACTAAGCCCTTAGGTCAAAGTTCAGAGGTAAATTTCACAACGTGACTTGGCCCATATCCGTAGTGTGCATTACTAACCCTTACCTATTAGTCCCACTACAACCTCCCCTTGGTCTAGTTTGGTGATTAGGCAAGAACACATCAATCGAATCTTGTTAATTAATCTCTTTTCCTATTCATTACTATCTTGGTCTAGTCAGTGACACTAGGCGGGTTCTAATATTAGCCTCCATGAGAAAACATGCAAAACAAAGAGAATTAATTAATGCATACATGCACAGTTTCCAAGAATTATGAATTATCTAATTTTACTTTGTTAGTTCTTCATGGTTCCCACAATCCTAGTTATGGATTTAGCTACTCATGCTTTTTGTAGATGCAAGAATTATGGATTGAGAAAACATTATTGAACACTTACACAACAGAATTAAGAACAAGTAAATCCAACTTCAATAAGAATCAAAAGCTTAAAGATGAAATTCAAATACAAGTGTTCGCAATGACTTTCTAATGTAATCTCACTACTTTCTCTCTCTAATTACTGTGTTCCTTGTGTACAAGGCAAAAATGTATGAAAATAACCTAAAAAACCTATTTATAATAAGTGAAATACAAATCCAAATTGAAATACGATAACTGGTCGGCACGCCAGATGAAAGGGTTTTATGGGCTGTATAGCATTCCACGGCCAGTAATCTGGGTCTCGTACAAAGCTACTGGAAATTTAGACTTCAATTCTATGACACCCCTCTATGACTAGTAAAGTAGTTTACGACCTGTATGGGGGTTTCGTCTATTGAATCTTTAGAATGTCCCAATCTCTGATCCTCGGGGCATGAACTATCTTTTAGGGCTTGTAAAACATTCTACTACTCATCTAAATGTTCATAGAATCAATTTTAGAAAATAGCTCCTCACTGGAATTATTCGCAAAACTCCCTTACAACCCGTAGAATGGTCTACAACTCGCAAAGGGTCTTGTACTGCACCAATATTCAACTTCTACACTTATTCCTTGAATCAAGGCCAAACTTGTAATCCTGCAAATATGTCAAGACCCACATATATGGCCTAGACGTGTCACGGTGTAAGGGGAACCCAAGGAGGAGCCAAGACAAAAGCAACCGGGCTCACTCTTATAGTCAAATAGAACATAAATAGTAGTGTCAACAAGAGAGTGAGTATACTAAAGTCCCCGAAGTGGATGGCTCACTAACTAGCTTGAGTAGCATCGAAGTAGCCACGTGGAAGAGGATGCTCAACTTGGGCACTGATTCCTACTAGATGACATCATGTAGGAATAGAGTATGCATTAATAAGTTATAATGTACTAAGTATGTAGGATGCAATACAACAATAGATAGGCATCATATTCAAAATTGCATAATATGAAACAATAGGCATAATATAACAATATGGCATGTACGATCAATGCTTATGTAAAACATGCTTAAGTAACTCATGCTCATTTAGGATATCATATGTGTAGAAGAGACCAAGCTAGCTATTCAATGTCCCCTTGATGGTTGTGTAGTATAAACCCTTCACATGGTTGATGATAATCACACCTTATCAACACGGTCACAAAGTATAAACCCCTCGCATGGTTGATGAGTATAAACCCCCAACTTGGTTATCCGGGCTCTTACCCCCCCCCCCCCCCCCGGATAAGTTATGGTCTAGTGCAACACTTTATTCAGAGTATATAATATACATAAACTCTTTTCACCATCATATAATCATTCATATCATATCTCATGCTTTGGACCTTCAACTCCTCAAGAAACCACATCCACACATTTTTTCAAACACTTAGAAGTTGTGTAATGCTAGTATACAACCATGAATTATAGAGGTGAAATCATGCAATAAAAGGCATTGTAAAACCATCTATCAGCACTTTGGAACACTTTCAAGAAAAATGCATCAAAATCCCTTCGCAAATCTTTCAAAAGATCAAAGATTTATAGCTCAAAATATGGCAAAACAGTCACAACTTTACATAGCTTTAACATAGTGTGTAGTCAATTTCATAATAGGCAATACCCGTTTGTAAATTAACTTAGGAGGCTTGAGTAGCATGGGTGAAAGGATCCTATGAAAGGAACTGATATACCTTAGCTTAGAGATGAACTTGGTGAAGATTGGAGACGGAGACTTGAAGCTTTAAGAAGAACCTTGAAAGAGAACCTTAGTTTGGGATGAGGGTTTGGGACTCGAGTTTGGGGAGTGAAAATATGGCTAAGTGTTTGAGTGAGATTTGGGAAATGTTTAGGATGATATGAGGGTGAAATTTGGCTATGTATAGGTGAAAACAAGTTTGGGAAAACTTGGGCCCAACACTTAGAAAAATTTTGGCGGACTTAAAAAATACACTGAGATTGGCTGCTGGCGCGTCGTGCCTCCATCGCGCAGACCTCAGTGGAAATCATCACTTAAAAATTTATAATTGCTAATCTTTTGCTCTTAAATCGCAGTTAGACCCTTTTCCACCTAATTTTATCCCTTAATCACAAATATGATGTCAAATTTTTGAAATAACAAACGGATTTTGAGATATATGGAATTTCAAATTCCGGGCATTTCGGTCACTTTTTGGGGTCATTTCAATATCTCTCCCTTGGGAACATTCGTTCCCGAATGTAAAAGAGACATACAAGTTAATAATGATCATAAACAAATTAGCCCCAACTAAAATGTAACTTTATATTTGAAACACCATTTCAAAAATCTCAATATGAGTGTAAAATCATCATGACTTGCCAACTTGAACATGAATGCATATGAATGACATTGGGCTGAAACGTAAGACTTGAGTCACATAGGGGACTTAGAAATAGTACCTTAGGCTTGAGTGGAGTGGAAAATATAAGGATATTGCTTTTGTATATCTGTTTCGGCCTCCGAAGTAGCAATTTCGATTTGTTGGTCCTCCAACGGACTTTAACGGATGCCACCTCCTTACTCGTCAATCTCTTCACTTGCCTATCTAAGATCTGAACCGGAACCTCCTCATAAGACAAGTTAACATCAACAACACCCACAACATCAAGAGGCACAATATCACTAGGTCACCAACACATTTTCTCAACATTGAGACATGGAACAGCTAATGAACCAAATTCATTTCTCTAGGCAACTTCATCTCATAAGCTACCTTGCCAACTATTTTCAAGACCTCATAGAAACCAACATATCTTAGACTCACCCTTTTTACAAGAATGGACCACTCATTTAATTGGAGAAACCTTTAAGTAAACCCAATCACCCACTTTGAATTCAAGGTCTATTCTTCTCACATCGGCATAAGATTTTTGACGACTTTGGGTTGTTTTCAACCTTTACCTAATCATCCTAACCTTCTCAAGAGTCTCCATAACGAGATCTGGCCCCACTAAGGCTACTTCTGCAGCCTCAAACCAACCATCTAGTGATCTGCGTGTCTCCCATAAAAAGCCTTAAAAGAAGCCACACCGATACTAGAGTGATAACTATTGTTGTATGCGAATTCAATCAAAGGAAGACGGTCATCCCAACTTCCCCTCAACTCCAATCCACAAGTCCTTAGCATATCCTCATGTGTTTGAATGGTTCTTTCATCATGGCCATTTGTTTGGTGATGAAAAGTCGTACTAAGGTGAACTTTTGTTCCAAGACCCCTTTGAAAAGACTTCCAAAAGTGTATGATGGATAAATTGTAAACCACGATCCGGTATGATGGATAAAGGAACCCCATGAAACCTCACTAACTCATGGATGTACAACCTTGCATACTCTTCAGCCCCATATGTAGTCTTAACCGGTAGAAAGTAAGTTGATTTCGTCATCCTATCAACCACAACCCAAATGAATCAAAAACTTTTCTAGTCTTGGGCAACCTAACCAGAAAATCCATATTAATCACCTCCCACTTCCAAGTGGAAATCTCAATGTCTTGTTTTTGGCCATCCGGCCTTTGATGTTTGGCTTTGAATTGTTGACAACTATGGCAATCGGAAACGAATTTTGCAAAGTCCCTCTTTATGCCTCCCCACCAATACACATCTCTCAAGTCTCTATACATTTTGGTGGGATCGGGTGGATTAACTAAGAAGAATTATGGACCTCATCAAGGATCTCCTCCCTCAAACTATCAATACAAGGTACACAAAATCTACCTTGGTACCTATGGGCACCATCTCCAACTTGGGAGGAAACCTCTACTTTTCCCTCTTTCACCGAGGCCTTCAATTCAAGCAAGGAGGAGTCAAGTTCTTATTTTGTTATCACCTCATCAACCAATGATGACTTAGGCCCATCAACAACAACAACACCATCTTCCACCTCTCCCAATAAAACACCCAATCTAGCCAATCTATGCACCTCCCTAGCCATTTCCCTACATCACCATCAATGAGAGTTAGGATACCCATGGACACCCACCTCAAAGCATCTGCCACCATATTTGCCCTACCCAAATGATAATGCGCACTCGTGTCATAATCTTTGAGAAGTTGTAGACACCTTCTTTGTCTCAAGTTTAGATCTTTTTGAGTAAAGGCATATTGGACGCTCTTATGATCAATGAAGACATCAACATGCACCCTATACCAATAATGACACCAAATCTTTAATGCAAAAACAACGGCGGCTAACACTAGATCATGGGTAGGGTAATTCCTTTCATGCACTTTAAGTTGCCTAGAAGCATAGGTTATGACCATACCATTTTGCATTAGCATACAACCTAAACCAACTCTAGATGCATCACAATACACAACAAAACCCTCAAGGCCATCCGATAGTGACAATATAGGAGCGGACACAAGCCTATCCTTCAATGTTTGAAAGCTTCTCTCACATTCATCGGTCCACACAAACTTAACCTTCTTTTGAGTCAATTTGATCATAGGAGAAGTAATGGAGGAGAACATAATCAAAAATCTCCTATAGTAACCCGCAAGGCCGAAGAAGCTCCTAATATTTGACGGGGTCAATAGTCTAGGCCAATTCCTAATCACATCGATTTTCTTAGGATATACTTTATACCATACCCCGACACCACATGACCCAAGAATGCAACCTCCTTCAAAAAAAATTCACACTTATTATATTTAGCATACAATTTTTTCTCCCTCAATATTTGCACACCACCGTCAAATGATCCATATGCTCCTCCCTACTATGTGAATAAATCAATATATCATCAATGAAGACCACAAAAAAGAAATCAAGGTAAGTTTTGAAGACACTATTCAATAGGTCCATGAAGATGGCCGGTGCATTAGTCAACCGAAACGATATCACAACAAAATCATAATGCCCATATCTAGTCTGGAAGGTCGTCTTCAGAATATCTCACTCCCTCACCATCACTTGATGGTACCCAGACCGAAGATCAATCTTAGAGAAGAAGCTAGCCCCTTGCAATTGGTCAAACAAATCACCAATCCTTTGAAGAGGATATCTATTCTTGATGGTGACCCTATTGAGTTGCCGATAGTCAATGAACATTCTAAGTGACCCATCCTTATTTTTCACAAACAACACCGGAGCACCCTAAGGTGGTTGACTAGGTCTAATAAATCGCTTTTCCAACAAATCTTTCAATTGCTCTTTTAACTCATTCAACTCTGCCGGAGCCATATGGTAAGTTGGAATAGATATAGGTTGAGTATCGGGAAGGAGATGTATGCCAAAATCCATCTCCCTTTCGGGAGGGACACCCAAAAGTTTATTTGGGAAAACATCAAGAAACTCATTTACAACCGGAATCGACTCTCTGGAAGGGACTTTTGGACTCCACATCTTTAACCCTCACAAATTGATACAAACATCCCCTAGAAATCAACTTATGGTCTTTAATGCATGAAATGAATCGATCCTTGACCACCACATCTTGACTTTTACACTCAAGGACGGGTTCATTAGGAAACTGAATCTTGATCCTACTAGTTCTACAATAAATAGAAGCATAGCAGACATGCAACCAATCCATCCCAAATATGACATCAAAATCTACCATGTATAATTCACTAAGATGACAAGGCAACAACTTATGTAAAATGCAAATAGGACAACTCCTATAAACTTTCCTAGAAGCAATAGAGGCACAAATAGGAGTAGACACTTCATATGACTCATGCAACTACTCGGGGATAACATACAACTTTTTATCAAAAAGAGAGGTAACAAAAGAAAGTGTGGCACCCGGATCAACAAAAGCATATACATCAAAGTCAAAGATTTTCAACAGACTAGTAACAATATCGGGGACCACACCGACCCCTTGCCTTCCAGGTAGAGCATAAAATCGATTGTGCCTTTGGGCACCATCTTGAGGGCCATCTCTCCCCAAAGGGACCGCATTAGCACCCCGGACCTTGCCATGATTTCTTGGAGAATCTACCTTCTTATGACCAAACTCTCCATATTCATAGCATGCATTAGAACCCTTCAAACATGGACCTCCATGGCTCTTTCCACATTTAGGGAACACATCAATAAGAGCCATCCCACCAACACCTTGAGGCCTAGGGAAGTCATTAGCAAACCCCCTATTAGTAGCATGAGGAGGCCTTTAATTCGAGCCCTCTTGGACTCATGTCCCATTCTCTTCCTCAGTTTCTCCTCCTCCATTTCTCCTACTCCATTTGCTCAGCATAGGTCATCAACCGTGACAAGTCCATATTACTAATTAGCATGGTGGATCGGCATTCTTCACTTACCAAGTTGGAGACTCCCATCACAAACTTATTCATCATAAATCTAGGATCGGCCACCAAATGAGGGGAATACTTTGAAAGTTCATTAAACCTGAGGTCATACTCCCTCACACTCATAACACCTTATTTCAATTTCATAAACTCTACAAAGTTTGATTGCCTAAGCTCAAGAGGGAAACACCAATTAAGGAAAGACAATTTGAACTCCTCCCAAAGTACCCCTTTACCAACCCCCTTCTCACCCTTCCATTAATCATACCATATTTGGGCTACCCCTTTGAGTTGGTATGCCACCAACTCCGCCTTTTCATTCGGCCCAACACCCATGATATTCAAGATTTTGTAAACCTCATCAATGACTTCTTATGAATCTTCATCCACCTTTGATCCATAGAAAATCGGAGGATTAATCATGAACTCTCTTACCCTAGCTCCCGGGGTAGTAGCATGAGGGGCTTGGGCACCTTTATTGACTTGGTTGGCCACCACTTAGGCAAGCATAGTAAGAGCATCCCATAGATCACCAATTGTGGGTTGCTCCTTGGGAGTTTATTCGTGCTCGAGTGTTTGGCATGATCTAGCATAGAAAAGAACAATCATTATGGGAAAAACTCGCTAGAACTCTATAGCACGACATAGAACATGAAGAAGGGCAACATTTTCTAAAATGCCTCACAGTCTCCTATTCGTAGTCAAGGTACGCTTCAGAACCATGAATATGACTCTAATCAACACGGTGTGTTAGACTCCGAGAATTTATCAACCTAGCGGTCTGATACCAAGATTGACATGAGCCACACATAGGGCCTAGATGTGACATGGAATAAAGGGAACCCGAAGGGACGCTAAGCAAGCCTCTAATAGCATCATTACAAATCCTTTGTAGCGGAAACAATAAATCAAGCATCAAGAGATAAAAGAATGGGGCTACCGGGGCTAAGGGGAAACACTTCCATATCATCATAATCAAGAGACAAGAGTCAACTCAGACCACAGATACATAACATGTCCAACAACCACCTCTACTATATAGATAAGAGTGGGGGCCAAGACAAAGCAACCTAGCTCACCCTTATAGTCAAATAGAACATAAAGAAGAGTGTCTCAATACATAACAAGAGAGAGAGTAGTCTAATGTCCCCAAAGTGGAGGTCTCACCAACTAGCTTGAGTAGCACCGAACTAGCCATGTGGAGGAGATTGATCAACTTGGGCACCGGTTCCTACATGGTGATATCATGTAGGCATATAGTATGCATTAGTATGTTTGAATGTACTAATTATGTAGGACACAAAGCAACAATAGATAGGCATCGTAATTAAAATGCATAATATTACAAAAATAGGCATAATATAACAATATGTCATGTATGATCAATGCCTAAGTAAAACATACTTAAGTAACTTGTGCTCATATAGGACCATCCTAGCTATTCAAGGTATAAACCCCTTGGTGGTTGTGCGGTATAAACCCCTCAAATGGTTGATGATAGTCACACCTTATCAAGATGGTGACGAAGTAGAAACCCCTCGCATGGTTGATGAGTATAAACCCCCAACATTGTTACCGGGGCTCTTATCCCCCTAGATCGGGTATGGTCTAATGCAACACTTAATATAGAGTATATCATATACATAAGCTCATTTCATCATCATATAGTCATTCATATCATATCTCATGCTTTGGACCTTCAACTCCTCAAGAAACCCACATCCGGACATTTTATTAAACACTTAGAGGGTGTGTAATGCTAGTGTAAAACCGTCAAATATAGAGGTGAAATCATACTAGAAAATCCATTGTAAAACCATCAATCAACACCTTGCAACACCCTCAAGAACAATACATGAAAATGCCTTCTAAAATCTTACAATAGATCAATGATTTATAGTTGAAAACATGGCAAAACAGTCACAACTTTATATAACTTTAACATAGTGTGCAGTGAATTTCATAATAGGAAAGACCCATTTGTAAATCAACTTTAAATCATGCAATTTATGTAAAAAGAGTCTTCGGTATCATGGGTGATAGTAACCCATAAAAGAAACCCACATATCTTAGCTTAGAGATGAACTTGGTGAAGATTAGAGATGGAGACTTGAATCTTGAAGAAGTACCTTGAAAGAGAACCTTAGCTTGGGATGAGGGTCTGGGACTTGAGTTTGGGGAGTGAAAATATGACTAAGTGTTTGAGTGAGTTTTAGGAAATATTTAGGATGAGATGAGGGTAAAATTTGACTATGTATAGGTAAAAACACGTTAGGAAAAAGTTGGGCCCAACACTTGGAAAATTTTGGAAGAACAAAAAAAAGTACATATAGATTGGCTGCTGGCGGGTCGCACCTCCATCGCATAGACCTCACTGAAAATCGTCACTTAATAAATTTTAATTGCTTATTATTTGCTCTTAAATCGATATTAGACCTCTTTCACCTAATTTTGATCCCTGACCACAAATATGAAGTCGGATTTTTGAATTAACGAATGAATTTTGAGACATATGGAATTGAAAATTTCGGGCAGTCCAAGGCACGTTTTTGGGCACTTTTGGGGGTCGTTTCAAAATATAACACAAAAACACATAAAACCAACTAACATCGCGTTGAGAACATACAAAATTCAAAGTAATTCCCTCTAAACATAAGATCTCCATTATCCACATCTACAATAGCTCTTCTTGTGGCTATGAATGGCTACCCAATATAATCGGCACGTCGGTATCCACCTTACAATCTAAGACAACAAAATCAAAAGGAAGGTTGAACTTGTCCACCTTCGCCAACACATCATGTAAAATCCCAACCGGTCTTTTGATGGACTGATTAGTGATGAGTAGTTGCATTATTGTCAGTGAAGATGTTTCCAATCCCAATTCTTCAAATATGGCTAAGGGCATGACGATTGTACTCGTTCCCAAGTCATATAGTGCCTTACTGAACTTCGAAGCTCCTATGGTGCATGGGATAGTGAATGCACCTAGGTTTTCTTTCTTCATGATCAACTCTTTTGTTAAGATTGCGCTACAATTGTGAGGCACCTCGATTGCGTAAGAGTCTGCTTTCTTGTGACCAACTTCGTCATGAATCTCGCAGAACCTGGCATATTGATTAATGCTTCCACATGTGGAAAATTTATCAACAATAAGCTGAACATAGAGAGGAATTTCTAAAACTTTGCATCTTCCTCATTTTTCTTCAATCTTTGAGGAAAGGGAGGATTAATTTTGACTTGAGGTGTTTTCAACCTCACAACTGGACTTGCATTTTTAGGAAACATTTTCTTGCAATTAATTGCATCGTCCCCACTCTTCTCTTCTTTTTCACTCTCAGGATTGTCAAGATCATCACCACCTTCATCATTAGAAACATACTCAACAATTTCAACAGTCACTGCACCTTTATCTTCTCCCACTTCATTCTTGCCTTCTTCAATAACAAGAAATGGTTTTGTTCCTTCTAAAACTTTTCCACTATGAGTAGTAATGCTTAAGCATTTTTATTATTACCCTTAGTATAGGACACAATGTCACTAAGAAAACCACCTTTTGGCCACTAATTTAGATTTGTTGACATGTTTCTGATTTGAGTTTCCAAGTGCTTAATAGAAACTGAATGCTATGTCACTATTTTAGTCAATTGTTACAAGTCAGACTTCATCTCCTTCAAGACTTTATCGGAGGCTTCCACCTTGCTCAAGATTGGGGTGAGCATATCTTCACTCCGAAGATTCTCTTGATTCACAATAGGGTCAGCAACTCTCACTTTGCCACGAGGTGGAACATACCTATTTCCCATCCTAATAAGGTTTTTCCAACCCCTAACTTGATGTTTGTTAAACCATGCACGATCTCACTATCCAGTATTATTATTCCAACCTTAAATTTTGGGTGGCCTTGGAAAAGTCAGCCGAGAACCCACCATTTGGATGCCCACATAATGTACCCTTCTCGTTGTTACCACCTTCAAATGGTGCACAATCAAACATCATATCACTCATAGCTCCCATAACATTTACCCTTTACAATTTCCTTCCATAACATGTTTAGTTAAGAGGTCAAGCTGAATTAACATTTTAGCCATGTTCTTGTCCCTCTTGATCTTTAGCGAGCTGCTCCTTGGATGGGCCCCTGTGCCTTGAAGGTACAGGTCTTCTCTCGTGTACCATGCTCAATTAATTTTTGTCATGCTATCTAAGAGGTCACATGCTTCAGTGAGTGTTTGTGTCATTAGTCCTCCCCTCACCAGCTGGTCAGCTACCCCTTTGTTAACTGCATTGAGGCTCACATAGAAGTATTGCAATAGCATATGGTTCAAAACACCATGATTGGAGCATTGAAGTAAAAGTTTTTAAAAACAAATCCATGCCTTAGGCAATGGCCCACCTTCAATTTGCTTGAAGTTCTCAATATGTCTTCTTAAAGTTATCATTTTTGAGACAGGGCAAATTGTTTCGAGAAATGCATTTTGCAGCTCCTCCTATGAAATGATCGAATCATTAGGTAACTTAGCTAGCCATCTTAGTGCCTCTCTTGTGATGGAAAACTGATACAACCCCAAACATTTCCCAAAATTCTACCTTGAAAGTCCCCGGAATCATAATTTCTACATATCTCAAAATCTATGTGTGATATCGAAAATTCGACTTCATATTCTTAATTAGGGGGGAAATTTTTGTGGGAGATTGGTCTAACCCCAATTTTAGAGCAACTGAATCACAATTTTAATTTTCCAAAAAATGATTTCCTGTGAGGTTTTCGCACCCCAGGCACGACACACCAAGGGCGTGCCTCAATGTATTTTTTTGTGCGATTTTCTGTTTCAGCCCAAGGCTTTTGGGTCTTGGGCCTAAGTCCTCCCATGCATGAAAATAACTACACTTAGACATATTTTACCTTCATATCATACAAGGCATTCCCCCATATTCTCCCAAACACTTAGACAAATATTTCACCCCAAATTTCAAGTTCCAAAACTCATTCGGCTTAAGGATTTCACTCAAGCTTCAAGTCTTCATTTCAAATCTTCATCAAGAATTCCCCAAACCTAAGGTATACGGGTTTCAACCATTGGGTCCTTTCACCAATGGTGTCTAAGCTTCCTTTTTACCTAAAATACATATTTGTAAGTTGATTTTACTTATGGGTCTTCTATTATAAATTTTACTATGAACTATGTTGGGGTTTTGTAAAAGTGTGACTGGTTATGCATGTTTTGAGCTATGAATCTTAGATCTATCTTGAGATTAAAAGAACGTTTTTAATGTATATTGCATGAGGGTGTTACCAAGTGTTGGTGGGTGGTTTTACATTGAATTTATTTGCATGATTTCACTCTTTAATTGCATAGTTTTACACTAGCAATGCATACCCACCAAGTGTTTGATGAGATGTCTAGTTAATGTAGCATAAGTTGTTGAATTCCTAATACTTGGAATGTGATTTAACTTTATAATGATGAAAAGATGATATGTATGTGTTGATTCCATGAGAAGTATCTATTGTGTTGTGAGTTGACCATAGCCAATTGAGGGATATTATCTCAATCACCTAGAGGGGGTAATTAGTCATCAACCAATTGAGGGGTATTGCCTCAATCACCTAGATGGTGGTGTTAAGCCATCAACCAATTTAGAGGTTGGTATCTCAATCATCTAGGATAGGGGTGGTAAGCCATCAACCAATTGAAGGGTTGGTATCTCAATCATCTTGGATGGGGATAGTAAGCCATCAACCAATTGAAGGGTTGGTACCATAATCACCTAGATGGGGGTGTTAAGTCATACACCAATTAAGGGGTTAGATTCCAAGTACTAAGTTTCTTGGTCTATGATGATGGTCTATTCCTATATAGGTAATATGTTCTATATAAAAACATGTTTACTTAAAGTATCATTCATGCATGCCATATTGTTATATGATCATCTATTGCGTAATTATCAATTTTGACTATGTTGCTTATCTATTGTTGCATTGTATCCTACATGCTTAGTATATCCAAATGTACTAACTCATACTCTATGCCTATATGAAGTTACTATGTAAGAACTAGGGCCCCACTTGATCATCCTCATCCTCCACGTGGCTAGTGTGGTATCTCTCCAAGAAAGTTGGTGAGTACTGAACTTCGAGGACATGTTTCTCTTGATTTGTGCTATGTATACACTCTCTTTTCTTTATGGATGCTTTGACTATGAGGATGAGCCAGTTGCTCTCGTAGCCCCCGCTAAATTCTACGTTTGGAGGTGTTGTTGGAAAAATTATGTAATGATGCAATGAGCCTTGACTCTCTCGACTCTTTTGATGCTTTATGATATGAAAGATGTCCTTTCACCCCATTTATCCCTATATACTATTTCTTATTGCTATTTTATTACTTCCACGACCAAAATGTGTAATGATATGTTAAGAGGCTTTCTTGGAGTCCCTTCGGGTTCCCCATGTGCCACATCATGTTTAGGCCCTAGGCTTGGGTCGTTACAAACTTAGTATCAGAGCCAAGTTGTAAATGGTCATCGGCATCTAACACACAGAGTTGATTAGAGTATTATTCATGGTTGTGTTGTGTATCACATCTATGAGCAAGAGGCTATGACACGTTTTAGGAAATGTTTCCCTTGTTATTACTCTATGTTGTCCTGTAGAAGTTAAGGAAAGGTTTTCTTCCCTAATTGTTGTTCTTTGCTATGTTAGATCATGCCTAACACAAGAGAAAGAAGAGCCCACAAAATCGAGGAACAACTGGGTCAATGTGAGCTCCGGGATGCTCTCACTTTGCTAGCTTAAGTTGTGGCTAACCAAGCCTACCAAGGGGCCCAAGCCCCTCGTACTCCTACTTTCACAGCTCAAGTGAGAGACTTTACGAGGATGAACCCACCGGAATTCCATGTGTCAAAAATGAATGAGGACCCTCAAGAATTTAAGATGAGGTATAAAAGGTGTTGTCTATTATGGGTGTGAGGCAGAGTTGGCGGCTTACCAACTCAAGGTGGTGGCTCAAATATGGTATACTCAATGGAAGGAGGAGAAGGCTAACAACAATGTGATTCTACGGGAGGAGTTTAAGGTGGCTTTCCTCAACTGGTTCTTCCCTTTTAAGCTTAGGGAAGCCAAAATGTTGGAGTTCATAAATTTGAAGCAATTATGAGTGTGAGAGAGTATGCCCTCAAGTTCAAAAAACTATCTAAATATGTTCCACACTTGGTTGCCGACTCGAGGTCCAAAATAAATAAGTTTGTGTTGGATGTTCCCGATTTGGTGAGTGAAGAATGTCATACTGCTATTTGGATTAATGACATGGATTCATCCCCCTTGATGACTTGTTCCCAACAATTGCAGGGGGAGAAATTCAGGAAGAGAAAGGGTGATGAGGCCTAGAGGGCCCGTTTTGATGGTAAGTTCCAAATTCACAAGGGTGGCCTATTTCACCAAGTCCAAGGGTCTTCTCATGTTACTAGTGGGAGATTTGCCAATGACTGCCCAAGGCCCGAAGAGGGTGGTGGTGTAGTGCCTAGGCTCGTGTGTCCAAAGTGTGGTAGAGGTCATGGTGGCCCATGCTTGAGGGATACCAATGCTTGTTTTGGTTGTGGGGAAGTAGACCACAAGTTTATTATTTGTCCATGAAATCACAACATTGGTAAGGATGTTCATCCTATAGGCTTGGGTGCTAATGCGGTTACTTTGGGGAGAGGATACCAACAAGGTCGTGTCTTAAGGTATATTCAGTTTTATGCTTTACATGGAAGGCAAGGGGTTGATGAGGTGCTCGATATAATCATCAATATGTTAAAAGTCTTTGATTTTTGATGTGTATGCTTTGTTAGACCTGGGTACCACTCTTTCTTTTGTTACTCCTCTTGTTGCCAAATAGTTTCATGTTGAGCCCAATTTGTTTTATGAGTCTTATGAAGTTTCTACTCCAGTTGGTACATCTACTATTACTAGAATAGTCTATAGACATTGTCCTATTTGCATCTTGCATAAAATATTGCCTTGTGATCTTGTTGAGTTGGATATGGTTGATTTTGATATCATTATTTGGATGGATTGGCTGCATACTTGTTATGCCTCTATTGATTGTAGAACCCATAGGTTCAAATTCTAATTCCCAAACGAATCCGTCCTTGAGTCGGAGAGTCATGATTTGGTGGTCAATGGTAGGTTTACCTCTTACATTAAAGCCCAAAAGCTAATCCTTAAGGGGTGTCTCTATCATCTTGTGAGGGTTAGGGATGTTGAGTCCAAAGTCCTTCCTATAGATTCAGTTCCAGTGGTAAATGCATTCCTTGATGTCTTTCCAAATGACTGGTGTTCCTCCAGAAAGAGAAATAGACTTTGGTATAGACCTTCTTCCTGATACTCAACCCATTTCTATTCCCCCTTACCATATGACCCAGCGGAGTTAAAGGAGTTGAAGGAGAAATTGAGGGACTTGTTGGAGAAGGGTTTTGTTAGGCCTAGCTATTCACCTTGGGGTGCACCGGTATTGTTTGTGAAGAAGAGCGATGGGTCTCTTAGAATGTGTATTGACTACCAGCAACTTAATTCGGGTCAACATAGTGAATAAACACCCTCTCCCAAGGATTGATGATTTGTTTGACCAAGGGGTTAGTCACTTCTCTAAGATTGATCTTCGATCCGAGAATGATCAAGTGAATGTGAGGGTGTGTGACATTCCCAAGACGGCCTTCTGTACTAGGTATGGGCATTATGAATTTCAGGTTATGTCTTTTAGGTTGACCAATGCACCGGCGATCTTCATGGAACTTATGAATAGGGTCTTTAAACCCTACATTTATTTATTTGTTGTGGTTTTCATTGATGATGTCTTGATCTACTCATAGTGAGGAGTAGCATGTGAGTCATTTGAGGGTAGTGCTACAAAGATTGAGGGAAGAGAAGTTGTATGCGAAATATGAGAAGTGCGAATTTTTGTTGAAGGAGGTTGACTTTCTAGGTTATGTCGAGTCGGGGATGGTATTAAGGTGGATCCTGAAAAGATGATTGTGAGTAGAAATTGGCCTAGACCATTGACCCCATTGGACATTAGAAGCTTCTTGGGCTTAGCGGGGTCATTATTAGAGGTTTGTGAATGGGTTCTCTTCTATTCCTTCTCCCATGACTATGTTGACTCAAAAGAAGGCTAAGCTTGTGTGGACCAATGAGTATGAAAAGAGTTTACAAACCTTGAAGGATAAGCTTGTCTGCGCACTAATCTTGACTCTTCCAAAAGTGTTAGATGGGTTTATTGCGTATTGTGATGCCTCCCGGATTGGTTTGGGTTGTGTTTTGATGAAAAATTGTAAGGTGGTAGCCTATTCTTCTAGGCAACTCAAAGTGCATGAGAAGAATTATCCTACTCATGATCTTGAATTGGCCGTTGTGGCTTTTGCTTTGAAAATTTTGAGCCATTACTTTGATGGCGTGCATGTTGATGTTCTTACCGGTCATAAGAGTCACCAATCTGTGTCACTCAAAAAGATGTCAACTTTAGGCTAAGAAGGTGTTTAGAACTTCTTAAGGATTATGATATGAGTTTGAATTATCAACCCGATAAGGCTAATATTGTGGCGGATGCATTGAGTAGGGTGTCTATGGGTGCCCTAGCTTATGTTGATGGTGGGGGCAAAAGGTAGCTAGGGAGGTCCATTGGTTGGCTAGATTGGGGGTTAGGTAGGAGGAGCTGGATAATGAGGGTATTCTGGTTGTTGATCGTCCAAAGTCTTAATTTGTTGATAAGGTAAAAGCAAAGCAAGATCTTGATCTCTCTTTGTTAGAATTGAAGTCCTTGGTGAAAGGGGCAAGGTAGAGGTTTTCGCCCAAGGGGGAGATTGTGCACTTAGGTTCCATGGTAGGTTCTTTGTGCCTTGTGTTGATGACTTGAGGGAGACGATTCTTGATGAGGCTCATAACTCTTCCTATTCAATTTACCACAGTTCTACCATGATATATAGGGATTTGAGGGATGTGTTTTGGTGGGGTGGTATGAAGAAAGACATTGCTAAATTATTATCTGATTGTCATAGTTAGCAACAAGTCAAAGCCGAACATCAAAGGCCAAGTGGCCTAACCCAAGACATAGAGATTCCTACTTGGAAGTGGGAGGAAATTAACATGGATTTTGTGTTTTGGTTTCCTAAGACTAGAAATGGTTTTGATTCTATTTGGGTTATGGTTGATAGGATGACAAAGTCGGCTCATTTCTTACCAGCTTAGACTACTTATAGGGCCGAAGACTATGCAAAATTGAACATTCATGAGTTGATAATATTACATAGGGTGCCCATGTCTATCATATCGGATCATGGAGCTCAATTTACTTCAAACTTTTTTAGGTCATTCCAAAGGGGTCTTGGGACCAAGGTAAAGCTTAATATGAACTTTCACCCTCAAACGGATGGCCAAGTCAAAAGAACTATCCAAACCCTTGATAATTTGCTTAGGTCTTGTATTTTAGAGTTTAGGGGTAGTTGGGATGATCATCTTTCATCGATTGAGTTTGCTTATAACAATATCTATCATCCTAGCATTAGTATTGCTCACTTTGTGTAGATCACTGTTTAGGTGTTTTAAAGTGCGAGAGATCGCTTTGTTGGGACCAGATATTGTTATGGAGGCTATGGAGAAGGTAAGGTTGATTAGAGAAAGGCTGAAAATAGCTAAAAATCGTCAAAAGTCCTATGTCGATGTGAGGAGAAGGGAGCTTGATTTTAAAGTTGGTGATTGGGTCTACTTGAAGGTGTCACCCATGAAGGGTGTGGTTCATTTTGTTAAGAAGAGTAAATTAACTCCATAATTTGTGTGTCCTTATAGGGTGATGAGGAGGATTGGTAAGGTGGCCTATGAGTTAGAGTTGCCTAGTGAAATGGATTTGGTTCATCCGATTTTTCATGTGTCTATGTTGAGGAAGTGTGTAGGTGAACCAAATGCTATTGTACCATTAAATGTTATAGGTGTTGATGAAGACAACTTGACTTATTATGATGTTGTTGTAGATATGTTTGATATACAAGTGAAGAGGTTGAGGAAAAAGGATGTGCATTCCGTTAACGTCTTATGGAGGAATCAACAAGTCGAAAGTGCTACAAGGGAGGCCGAAGCGCACATGCAAAAAGGATACCCCCTATGTTTTCCATTCTACTCAATCCTAAGGAACTAACTGTAAGTCCCAATGCGATTTCAAATCTTACGTTTTAGCCCCTATGTCATTTGTAGGCATTTTATATTTTATTGACAAAGTTCAAGTTCATTTTAGCACTTACATTGAGATTTTTTGAAATGGTGTTTAAGTGTATTGTTGCATTCTTGTTGAGGATGATTTCTTCATGATTACTATTCTTATGTACATTTCTTTGATATTCAGGGAAAAATGTTACCAAGCGGAGATATTGAAACGACCCCAAAAAGTGACCAAAAATGTGCTTCGGAAGTGCCCTGAATCGTAATTTCCATATACCTCAAAATCCATGCATGATATTGAAAGTCCGGCCAAGGCGTTTTGGAAATAGGTCTAACCCTTATTTAAGAGCAAATGAAACACAATTTCAATTTTCCAAAAAATGATTTCTAGTGTGGTTTTCGTGCCCAACGCGCGACGCACCAAGGACGCGCTTCAGTTTACTTTTTTGTGTAGTTTTCTGTTTCGGTCCAAGTCCTTTGGATCTTGGGCCTAAGTCCTGCCATGCCTGAAAATGCCTATACTTTGCCATATTTTATGTTCATATCATAAAAGACATTCCCCAATACTCTCCCAAGCACAGACAATATTTCACCCCAAATTTCAAGTCCAAAAACTCATCCGGATCTTAAGGATTTCACATAAGCTTAGAGTCTACATTTCTAATCTTCATCAAGTATTCTCAAAAGCTAAGGTATGTATGGTTCAACCATTGGGTCCTTTCACCCATGGTTCCCAAGTTTCATTTTTACCTAAAATACATGTTTCTAAGTTGATTTTACCTGTGGGTCTTCTGTTATGAATTTGACTATGAATATGTTGGGATTTTGTAAAATTGTGACTGTTTATGCATGTTTTTAGCTATGAATCTTGGATCTATCTTTGAGATTTGATGAAGGATTTTGATGTATATTACATAAGGGTGGTGGGTGGTTTTACATTGAATTTATTTGCAGAATTTCACTCTTGAATTGCATGATTTTAAAACTAGCATGGCACACCCACCAAGTGTTTGATGAAATGTCCGGTTAATGTATCTTGAGTTGTTGAAGGCCTAATGCTTGGCATGAGAGTTAAGTGACCTTATGACGATGAAAGGATGATATGTATATGTTGATTCCATGAGAAGTATGTATAGTGTTGTGAGTTTACCATAGATAATTGAGGGGTATTGCCTTAATCACCTAGAGGGGGGTGGCAAGCCATCAACCAATTGAGGGGTATTGCCTCAATCACCTAGATGGGGCAATACAAGAATAAAGCTCAACATGCACTTCAGTGGTGAACTCATCAATTCCAAAGCAATGGCGCCATTTTGATGTCGGGAAACCTGGCTACTCAAAGGAAGTAGAGGTGGTTATCATCACCATAATAACCTAACTGAGAGGTTGGGGTCAAATGCAACAGGGATCATAGTTCACAAATAGAAGTGGTTCATTAGACTAAGCAATTATAGGATCTGGGGAATTGCAATAATTGAAAGCAAGATTCAAACTACACAATATCTAATTAAAAGGTTAATCAGCAAATTAGGAAGATGTTGGGGATGTACAAATATGAGATTTGATCCATCAGTTGGGTCTAAATATTTGACTAATTATGTTGATAATTAGTGAATAGGTTAGGTTGCTTGTAACCCAAGTCATGTTATGACACTCGAATGCTTCATATAAATCAACTAAGATATCATACACAGACTTCTGAGGACATGCTTGGCCTAAGAAGTCTCAGTAAAACCCCTATTATCTTGTCCTTTGTATCCATGATTATGGACTTCAATTGAAACCCCAAAAGGTTCCATCCATTATATCTATTCCACACTTTAATTATTTCGGCTAAAGCAACAATAAGAGATCTAAAGTAAACCCTAAGGTTGGTACCTTGAAATTGTAGATAAACATAGGAATGGATATAAATTCACTCAAATCAATTGCAAATAAGCCAAAATATCAAAGACCCAATGAATAAATCAAGAACCCATATCAATAGCACACCCTTAACATGGGAGTTTAGCCACATATGCTAGAAATTAGAGGTTTAATACCAAATATAGCAGTTGTAGTCATGTTTAACAAGATTAAATAGAGAATAGTGGATTGCCATCATCCAATCTACTTATGCTTTGCTTGCCTAATACTTGAAAACCCTATTAACCTTTGAACTCTAAAGAAGGAATGTTCTATGAACTATTCTCTCTGTAAAGCTAAGAAGAATGATATGATATGTACAATGTCCTTTCTAATTTGCTTAAATAGTCCATACAAAAGTGTGAGAGTTTATGCTATGAATTGCCATTTGGCGATTGAGGCCGACCATCACCGAGAACTCCAGCGATGCATTGAATATTCACTTAACCACTTTGCTCCATGTCTTCTTAAGGCTTTCACCTCTACAACATTGTGTGATGATTCTTCACTCTGCCGATACAATTAGGTTATTCACCAAGGTTCCTATCTCATTGCCTTCTAGTCATGATTTTGGGGCTTTGAGTACTTCAACTTTAGGCAGCCTCCTGTGCCATTCGGCAGTTCACTGAAGATGTTTTGTGACATCAATTCTAACCACATTCCTGACTTGGGATTGAATCTTTGTTGTTGTAATGCTAGGCTGTCTCATGAAGTGTTCGATAGATCGCTAAATACGAAGGCGATAGCACTTTTCTCCACCTTTTGGCACCTTTGCTCCTTTTCCAGGATTTGTTAAGTACTATCCATTTGCGCACTTTTAATCCTATTTCCTCACATAACACGTGCATATAGTTTAGAGATTGGAAATAATAGCACACTATGGACAATGTTTCGTTGCAAACTAGCCCCAAGATGAGTTCGAAATATGGACTCATCACTTGCTATTGGACAAAGGGACAAGTGAAAAGTATGTCTTTAGAACCACAAAGCACCCAACCAAATGAAACTAGGCAATGTACAATGATGCTTATTGATGAAACCCAAAATAGATTTATGTCACAACTATCACACTGTTGAATTATTGTATTGTACATGGGTGTAAAAATATCTATGCTTGTACGCGAACAGGGCCCCAATAAGCCCAAAAGATACATCCATGCACAATAACTTTGTGCCTTGGTGGGTGGATACAAGAATTAGCAGCAGATGGTACGATATCTCAACTAGTTCAAAACACCACAACATATGGACCCTTTAACTCCCAAATGTCAGATGGTGCCTCTAACTCCCAATCTATGCCTAGTTTTAACTAGACATCTTCACAACTTGCCCTTTGGGAAGGAGTTAGCCAGGGCCTGATGGTCTGAAAAGAACCAAAGCTTCGAACTTCAAATTAAGCAGCTAAAGAGCCGATCGTCTGAGCCTTTAACTCAGAGATAACTATTAAAGATTGAAGCTATCAGACTCAAGTCTTCTAAGCTAGTCTACAAGGATCTACACCTCTCAAGTCACACTGTATGTATGGGACAATACCAGCTCTAAAAAAACTCATATCTAGGGTATCGCTAGCCTAGTCTTATGTTAAGATTCAACAGAAAGTAGATAATCAAAATATCACAAGTATGCAAAACCACTATATATAACCTAGCAGAACAAACAGAAAAGAGATGATCAAAATATTATAAGTATGCAGAACTATTATAGATAGCCCAATAGTATACCAATAAAACAATACCCATGGAATCTCAAAAAGTAGCCGAGACTACATCAGATAATAGTTTGCAAGGATATAGTCTTAATATAAGTAACAACTAATAAGAACCATAACGGGCATAACATAGCTTTCAGTATAGGGAAACCCAGAAGGTCAAATCAATATTTAAACAATACTCAACTTACCTCTATCATGATCCATGTTGACTTAATGGTTCTTATCAGATACATTTATAACCCATAACAATATTAAAACAAGCTATAGTTATTACAATGTCTAAACAATAATCATAATCTAAAATTAGCATGCATAGCCTTTAACTCAGTAATTCCCAAGAATATTAAGGCACTCAACATATATTTTAGCTTAGTCTAGTAGGAAAGAAGCCTAGCCTACTTGAAGGCATATCGATGTGCTCTGAGCTAGTCCACATGACCTTTACCCCTTCTGATCTTCTACAAATGCAGCTTAGCTATCAAAATATGATTCACAATGTTAATATGACTATTTTAACTATAACATTTAAAGAATCAGGGAAAATATATTTAAAATGGGGCCCATGCATAAAATACCAAGCCAACCCCCGTAAGATGACCTCTAGCCTCCCCAAGTCTATATCGAGAAGTTGAGCTCAAAACGAGATTTAGAACAATGAGAATAGCTAAAAATCCAAGTTACATTTCTTTTTGGAAAATGTATACATTCAATAGTTTCTTTATCGAATTTCTCAAAATATACTCAAACTAGTAGAATGTAAATGTACCACAATGCAACTCTTTGAAAATACTTCCGTTTAGATCAGAATTTCACTATTTTCTAGTAAGAAACGGTGGAGATATCTTACTTTAAAGTTTTTAACATTTTACCCTTACATAGTCTTCGGCAATAAAGGTAGTCTTGACCAGTAAGGAATGAGCCGACTTAGTCATCCGATCAGTGATAACCCAAATTGAGTCAAATTGCTTTCGAGTTTGAGGCAAACCAACCACAAAAACCATGTTCACATCTTCCCACTTCCAAGCAGGGATCTCAGTATCTTGAGTTAAACCACCGATATTTGGTGCTTAATTCACTTGTTGACAATTAGAGCATTCGGATACAAATTTTGCTATATACTTCTTCTATATTCTTCTTCATACAATGCTAGCAATAGACATACCTTAAATCCGGGTACATCCTAGTAGATCTCGGGTGGATAGAATAATGAGAGTTATGGGTTTGACTCTTGATTACCCTCTAAGATCACCCACATCCAGAACACATAACCGATCTTGATACCGAAGCATACTCTCTCCCCCTTTTGAGAAGACCTCTATCTTCTTTTTGCTAACCAACTTCTTCAACTCAACCAATATAGGATCTAGATCTTTCTTAGCCTTTACATCAACAATCACCAAATATTCGACACCATAATGAACATGAATACTACCATCATTGGAGTTGGCCAACCTAACATACATACTAGCCAAACGGTGAACATCATTTGCCAACTCCTTCTTCTCTTCCTCAACATGAGCCACACTTACCATAAATAGCCTATTAAGAGCATCAGTATAACATTCACCTTACCGAGATGATATTGTACACTCATGTCTTGGTCCTTAAGGAGTTACAACCACCTTCTTTGTCTCAAGTTATGATCCTTTTCAGTGAACGCATATTGAAACTCTTGTGATCGATGAAAACATCAACATGCACCCCATACAAGTAGTGCCCCTAAATCTTCAAATTAAACACCACCGCTACTAACTCAAGATCATGCATCGGGTAATTATGCTCATGCACCTTCAATTTCCTTGACGCATAAACTATCACCTTACCATGCTGCATAAGTACACAACCCAACCCAATCCGAGAAGCATCAAAATACACCAAAAACCAATCTAAGCCATCAGGTCAGGTGAAAATAAGAGTCGATGTAAGCTGATTTTTCAAAGTTTGAAAGCTCTTCTCACACTCATCCGACCACACGAACTTGGCCTTCTTTTGTGTCAACTTAGTCAATGGAGATACAATAGTGAGAACCTTTCGACAAACCTCTTGTAATAGCCAACCAACCCAAGAATATCTAAAGGAGTCAACGGTCTAGGCAAATTCTTTATGATCTCACTCTTTTTCGCATCAACCTTAATACCATCACCGGACACCACATGACCAAGAAAAGCTACTTCCCCAAATCAAAACTCACATTAGCTAAACTTAGCACATAATTTCTTCTCCCTCTATGTTTGAAGAACCATTCTCAAATGATGAATATGCTCCTGCTCACTTCAAGAATAAATAAGAATATCATCAATGAAGACAATCACAAAAACTATCAAGAAATGTCCTGAAAACTCAATTCAAAAGATCCATAAACACAGTCGGAGCATTAGTCAAACCAAATGACATCACCTGAAAATGAAAGTTTCCATACCTAGTCCGAAAAGCCATCTTGGGAATATCACACTTTCTAACCTTCAATGGATGATAATTGGAATGAAGGTCAAGCTTAAAGAAATGGGTATCCCCTTGAAGTTTACCAAACAAGTCATCGATCCTAGTCAATGGATGCTTATTCTTGATGGTTATCTTATTCAATTACCTATAATCAATGTACATTCGAAGAGATCCATCTTTCGTTCTTACAAATAACACCGTAGCACCACATGAAGATATACTTGGCCTACTAAATCCCTTCTTCAACAAATCCTCCTTCAACTTAGCCAGTGTCATTCGATAGGGAGGAATAGAGATAGGTTGAGTATCCAATAGAAGATCTATGCCAAAGTCTACTTCCCTTTCAAAAGAAATACCGGGCAAGTCTTCAAAGAAAACATCCCGAAACGCATTAACCACTGGGACTGATTCAAGAGTAGTTGACTCAGATTCCACATCTTTAACCCTCATAATATGATAGAAACACCCCTTTGAGATCATCTTCTGGGCCTTAAGGTAGGAAATAAATCGACCTTCAATAATGGAGTCGCTACCCTTCCATTCAAGTACGGGCTTATCAAGACATTGGAACTTGACTTTCGTGTCCTACAATAAATAAACGCATATGAAGCATGCAACCAATCCATCCGAGAATCACAGCAAAATCAAACATTTCAAGTTCCACAAGGTCACATGGACAGACTTTATACAACGCAGAAATAGGATAACCCCAATAAACTCTATGAGCAACAATAGATTCACCCACGGGAGTATAAACTGAAAAAGGCTCCTTCAAAATTTCAGGACTTGAACCAAACTTAACAGCTACCAAAGGAGTCAAAAAAGATAAATTGGTACCCGTATCAAGCAAAATATAAACTTCAAAATCAAAGACTTTCAACATATCGATCACAACTTCTGGAGCTTCCTCCACCTCCTATCGAGCATGCAAAGCATAGCAAATGTTATTTCTGGTGGCACCACCTAGTGGAGATCTTAGTTATGCTGGATTACCTTGAATAATTTGGCCCTTCTTCGGTGCCTTTAGGCAATCAACAAGCTTGTGCCCCATCTCACCACAACGATAACAAGCACTTCAATCCTATAAGCACATTTCGAGTTGATTACTTCTGCACATGCCACATCATGAGGGTAATCACCTTCCATCAACAAGTGCCTTAGGAGGAGGCACCCTAGCATTAGAAACTCAAGAATTAGAACCTTGGTCCTATTGGAAGGTACCATAACCACCACCCTTG
>JAPFFP010094338.1:0-20493 GCA_026153255.1 Solanum medicagineum
TGAGATAGTTTTCTATTGAGACTATGCATGTTTTAAGATATGAAACTATGATCTATGATGAGATTTGATGAGGGATTTAAAGGTATCTTACATGAGGATTTTTTAAACACCCCAAAAAGTACCTGAAAATATGCCTCAGAAATGCCCTTATTCATAATTTTCATGTATCTCAAAATCCGTGTGTGACACCAAAAATTCGACTTTATATTCTTGATTAGGGTGCAAAATTTAGTGAGGAATGGATCTAACCATAATTTTAGAGTAATCATAGCAAAATTTGATTTTTTCAAGTTTGCGCAAAATAGTGGTAGTCCGCGTTGGCTCCGCGACGCGAAACTATTGCGAAGCAGTGTATTTTATTGCCAGTTTTTCCAATTTCGGTCCCAGGCCTTGGGGTTGGCCCTAAGCCTTCCTACGCGCAAAAACACCTATACTTAGTCATTTTCAATCCCATATCATTCAAGATATTCCCCAAAACCCTCTCCAACACTTAACTAAATATTTCACTCAAATTCAAGTATCCCAAACTCATCCCAAATTTTAAGAAATTGATTCAAGCTTCAAGTTCTCATTCAAATCTTCATTAAGAAAATCTCCAAAGTTGAGGTATGTGGGTTTCAACCTTTAGGTCCTTTCAACCTTGATTCCCAACCTTTTTTTACATGTAAATTAAATGTTTTCAAGTTGATTATTTATGAGTATCTTCTGTTATGAAATTTGAATATAAACTATGTTGGGGTTTCATAAGAATGTGACTGTTTAAGCATGTTTTTGAGCTATGAATCTATGATCTATTTTGAGATTTTGTTGAAGGATTTCAATGTACATTGCATGAGGGTATTACCAAGTGTTAGTGGATTGATATACATTTTCTTACATGATTTCACTCTTGAATTGCATGATTTTGAATTAGTATCACACACCCACCAAGTATTTGATAAAATGTACGGTTTAGGGTCCTTGAGTTATTGATGATCTATTGTATGGCTATGAGTCAAGTGGCTTTATGATGATTCAAGTAATGTATGAATGTATTCATCTCATGAAAAGTATCTATAGTGTTGCAAGTTGACCACCCACCTTGTTGAGGGGGTGCTAAGCCTCAATCACCTTATCGGAGGTTGCTAGGCCCGTACTACCTTGTTGAGGGGTATATATCTTGACCACCTTGTCAGGGCGTGCTAGACCCGTATTAACATGTTGAGGGGTATATACCTTGTACACCTTGTCGGGGGGTGCTACGCCCGTACTACCTTGTTGAGGGGCATATACCTTGACCACCTTGTCGAGGGGTGGTAGGCCCGTATTACAAATTGAGGGGTAGATACCTCAATCACCTTCCAAGGGGGTGCTAGGCCTTGGATTCCAAGTATTAGATGCTTGGTCTACAATGATGGTCTCTTCCTAGACATATATTATGCTCTATACAAGCATGTTTTACTTCAAGCAATGATCATGCATGCCATGTTGCTAATATACTATCTCTTGCCTATGATTATGCATTTTGATTATATTTCCTATCTCTTGTTGCAATGCATCCCACATACTTAGTATATTCAAACATGCTAACAAAAACTTTATGCCTTCATGATGTTACCATGCAAGAATCAAAGCCCTTCAGGATCATCCTCCTTGTGGCTAGTTGACTACTTTGAAGATAAGCTATTGGTGAGTCCTCAAGTTTTGGGACACTAACTTTGTACTCTTACTTTTGCTATTTAAAAAGGGTGAGCCCAGAAAGTTGCCTTGGGCCCTACCCGATCTATGCTAGAGGTGTTGTTCGCTAAATTATGTAATTATGCTTCGAGCTTTGGCTCTTTCATGATTTATGCTATGAAAGACTTTCCTTAGTCCCTTTATCCTTATTTCTAATCTCTTATTGATGTTTAATTGGTTCGGCGATGTCTAGGGCCTATAATTGAGTTGTGACAAACTTGGACTAGGTTGTTAATAGTCCTCTACATCCAATACATCACGTCGATTAGAGTCTTATTCATTGTTGTGAAGTGCACCACAACTATGAGTAAGAGGCTATGAGGCATTTTAGGAAATGTTTCCCTTCTTCTTGATCTATGTCGTGCTATAGGAGCTAAGGTAAGGCTTTCCCCTAACGAATGTTCTTTGCTATGCTAGATCATGCCTATCCCAAGAGGAAGAAAAGCTCATACACCCGAAGAACAACCGGCTCATGAAGAGTTCTGGGATGCTATTTCCATGTTAGCACAAGCTATGACTAATCAAATCAACCAAGGGGCCCAAGTCGCTCACGCTCCTACTCGGGCATCGAGGGTGAGGGATTTCATGAGGATGAACCCACTGGAGTTCTATGGGTCTAGAGTGGATGAGGACCCTTAAGAATATATCGATGAAGTGTACAAAGTATTGTCTATTATGGGTGTTAGATTGGAAGAGAAAGAGGAGTTGGTGGCTTACAAACTCGAAGGGGTGGCCCAAATATGGTTTACTCAATGTAAGGAGGAGAAGGGGAACAATAATGTGATCCTCTGGGAGGAGTTTAAGGAAACCTTTCTCAACCAGTTCTTCTTACTTGAGCTAAGGGAGGCCAAAATGATGGAGTTCATGAATTTGAAGCAAGGGTCCATGTGTGCGAGGGAGTATGCCCTCAAGTTCATCTAACTTTCTGAATATGCTCCACAATTGGTGGCCAAGCCAATGTCTAGGATGAATAAGTTTGTGATTGGTGAATAAGGAGTGTCATGTCGCCATGTTGATTGGTGATATGGATTTGTCCCCTCTCAGGACTTATGCTTAACAATTGGAGGGGGAAAAGTTGAGGAAGGGAAGAGGTAATCAGGCCAAGAGGGCCAGTTTTGAAGATAAGTTCCAAGATAGGTAAATGTGAGAATATAGTTATGGGGTATCACAATATCTCCCCCTTAGGATAGTTCATCCTCGAATGATGAGAAACTAGGAGACAGATCAAGTAGGAACTTAAATACCCGGATACTAGAATCCTCATACTCTTGAAATCAACCTTAACTCAGGATTCAGAATTGAAAGACTACTTCTAATGTCATCATCAGGCACAACTATAGTTAAATACATGCATACTCAAATACTCATAAACTCAAGAGGAGCATCAACTCAGAGGTAAGAACTTAATGCAACAATTGGAAAGTAACTCATAGAATAGAAATAGATCATTACAATCAATTTCATCATTAGGAGGCACAAATAGGTAAGGATATCTAGACTTCATATCCTCTCAACTTCCCATGTAGCCTCTTCAACATATTGACTTCTCCACAATACTTTTACAGATGCAACCTCTTCGGATCTCAACTTGCGATCTTAACAATCAAGGATTTAGACTGGATCTCTTCATAACTCAAACTATCCTTAACTCCAATGCTTTCAATAGGCACAATTAAGGGCGAATCTCCCTTATACTTCTTAATCATAGAAATGATTCTACTTAATTAGCTAAGAAATGTGGGATTGATTCACCGCCCCTATCAACCATGAAGACCCAAACTCTTTTACTCCAAGATTTATGAATTTTAAGCTTACTTTGAATATGGATCTTTCAAATTATTATTGATTTGATTCAATTGAGTATGGGTTGTATTTAATTGATGTTTTTATGAAGATTTATGCACTATTATGAATGTTTGCATTAATAGTATGATCATTCAATATGCATGTCCCTTTAAGCCTTAAAATCTATGAATGGGTAATATTGATTAAGCTCCAAATGTTTATTTAACTATTGATTTCATATGGATACTTCCTATTATGAGTTTTAAAGTATGACTTCTACTTGCCCATGCTATCTCTCTATCATTCATGGTATATGCATGCATGAGCATCAATTTTCATGAGATCTATATGTGGGTTAGAGCCCAACCTTGACTATGACTATGTTTTTAAGAGAATGACAATTATGACCTGACATGTGATCACAAAATGTCTAAAATATGTCTCTATGAGCGCCTTGGTCGTTACACCATCTTGTACAAATATCAAATGAGCTATTGCCTTGCATCAAAATGTGACATGATATATGATTTTGCCTTTTAGCCTAGGTGTGCATGAATATGAAGAATGTTTGGCTTTTAGGTCCAAGTATGCGTTGTTATGTTTTGAAAGGCTTGTCCTTCATTTTGAAAAGCATATATATCTATATGTATTCCCGTGGGATGATGCCTAACATCGAATGGGATATGGATTCTCCATTCTCAAAACAACGTGTCAGTGTATGTTCTTGTATATGTTTCTTTATGGGATCTTGACTTGAAATCCTTTTGAAAAGATCGGATCGTAAGGAATATAACCATCACACCGAAAAGCCCGAGTCGTAAAGTGTGGTGTGGGCTACCCTTGACAAGTAGTCCACTTCCATTCTAATGCAGAGGCTTCACATTGGGGGTTCATGGATTTGCTCACATGGATTGTGCTGTTGGTTACGGTATCATCCTTGATAAGTATAAGGTTTTTTGGAATTTCATGCATCATAGATTTCATGGCATACAGATACATTACTCTTTTTTATATAATTCCTTCGATATGTATACCCTTTCTATATAATAGTGAGTAACAGTGAGTTGCATGTTTTAATGAGTTCATAGCATTTGCATGCATGCATAGTTAGTACATTCAAACGTACTAACGCAAAATCTTTGCCCATATGATCTAACAATAAGGACTGGAGAGACTACAACCTTCTACCTCTTGATGGCTAGCTTGGTTGACTAAGAGTTTGTAGTGAATCCTTTCCTTTAAGGACTAGCCACTGATGTCGCCTAAGTTACACTTCCTTTTAAGAGAATAAAGTGGTTGCTGTCAAGATATAAAGGGCCAAATCCACCAGGAAAACGTAAAGTTAAGAAAATTTCACCAACAAGCAATCTGAGTAGTTAATCGACAATTCCCTAATGGGGGGTTTTGCAATAATCAATAAGAAAATAAACTAAACTAACTATCATGGAAGAAAATCAATAATGGAGGGCAACTAGGTATTGTGTTCCTCATGATGCCCCAACTTAGTATCATCAGATAACCTAATTCTAGCCTAATGTTAGCTTGCAGGACGATAATTTAAGTTCACCAAGCTCTTTGGTCAAAGGTGAGAGGTGAATTTCACTATGTGACTTGGCCCATCTCCATAGTGTGCATTATTAAGCATTACCTATAAGTCCCAGTACAACCTCCCCTTGGCCCAGTTCTGTAGATTAGATGACAACACATCAATCGAATCTTGTTAATCAATCTCTTTTCCTATCCATTACTACCTTGGCCAAGTCAGCAACACTAGGCGAATTCTAATGTTGGTCATTACTAGAAAACATGCAAAGTGAAGACAATTAATTAATACATGCATATTCCCAATTCAAGAATTGTAAATTATTTGGGTCTACTTTGTTAGATTTGCATGGTTCCCCACAACCCTATTTTTGAATTTAGCTACCCATGCTTTGTGTAGATTAAGAAATTATGAATTGAGAAAACATAATCAAACACTTACACAATTTGAATGGAGATCAAGCAAATCCAAGATAATGAGAATGACAAGATTGAAAATCAAATTTACCCACAAGTGTATTCTCACAATCTTCTCTCTCAAGTATTGAGATCTCCATGTACAAACCCTCAAAACTCTAAGTAATGACATCCTCCCTTGAAAAATAACCTAAAAGTACTACATATAGTAATTACAATTAAGTCCTAAATAAAATAGAAAAAATGGTTGGCAAACTCCACGAAAGGTTTCTATGACTCGTAGTCTAGGTCTCATAGTTAGCTACTTGGATTTTAGACTTCTCTCCTATAACACCACTTCATGACTCATAGAATGCTCTAAGACTTGTACAACATGCTCTTAGACTTGAACTTCATCAAATTGTCCCTTACTGGAAATCCTCATGAAACCTACCTATACGACTCGTAGAATGCTCTACGACTTGTATAGATATCTCATAGAGCTATCTTCAGAAATTGTCCCTCACTGGAATTTTTCATGAGACATCCTCTACAACTTGAAGAATGTTCTACGATCCATAAAGGGTCTCGTAAATCATCTAAAACTAGCAACTTTTTGCAATTTTGCCCCAAATCATGGCCAACCTGTAATCCTGCGAATCTAAATACAAAAACACATAAAACCAACGAACATCGCATTGAGAGCACACAAATCCTATGTTTTAAGCATCAAACGCATTGTATTTTCACTTCATATCAACACCCTTAAGTTAAAATCGTTACTTATCCTCAAGCGACAACAGAATCTATAAAGACAACACAGTAACACATAGACCTCAACTCAATGGCATAAATCACATATATCTCAAACCTAGATACCCACACCAGCTTTTCAAAATAGGATCAAATAGCTATTTAGCAAACCAATGCAAACTGGTGCATATGATAACACAACTATGACAAGAAAGTGAATTATCAACAACCCACAATCATTGAACAAGTCAAATACTAATAATACAATACAAGTGCCCTATAGAAAGAAGTCCCAGATATGACACTCAATGATGATTTCATGTTTAGCTTTGGGACTGTGCAAAAACACTCACTCTCACAAAAGATATTCATACATAATGACGAGTACCATAGGCTTGCCCCTATAATCATGCCTCAGACCTTCAACTAATTGGACTTGGATCACTTTAGGACTTTCTAGGATTGTAACGTAGGCTTAAGGGGCTTTGGTATGATATTTTAGGAAAATAGTTGCTAAAGGCCGACCTTGAAATTGCAGATTTTTTTACACTTTTGCCAACCAACTCTGTCATTTTCACCTTATTCTCCCTTTTTTCCTTATTCAATCTTTTTCGGGTGCTTTCTTTTCATTTTCAACTTTTTGCCTTGTTTTCACACTTCATTTTGTTTTTCAGCTCAATCAAAGATATCTTTTATTTTTCTTGGACTTGGTACATGATTTTTCTCTTTTTTCTCCTCATTTCTAACTTGCCCCCTGATTGTTTTTCTTTTACCCTTACACCAGCCACCCTCAACATACGCTTTTAGCCTGTGGTGAAGTATATAATATCTATTCCCCGAACTAAGGCCACCTTTGGTAGCCACCCTCAACTTATGCTTTTTGCCTCAGTCAAGGTGCAAAATGCTCAAGGAAAAACCAAGGTCAATTCTAGGATTTTTCACTAGACAAGGTTAGGTTGATTAGGTGTTTAGAAAGAATAAACACATGTTAGGCTCAAATATTTAGAACAAGGGATATATCATCATTTGCTTGCTTATTTTTAGGCTAAAGTGAATTATTTTAGAACAAAGGCCTAAGATCCTTTTCTAATCTATTCAATCTACAATCTAACTTAGAGTAACAGAGCAAGATCTAAATTAGCACAAAATACATGAATCAAGCAAAATATCACTCTCTCATGGCACAACATACATTATCAACAAAAGACACATAGATTATGCTTTCTGTCTCAATTTTACCCTCACTTATCAGAACAAGTGTTGTCAAACACCTAAACATGTATGTTTACTATCTAACTACCAATCAAAATGTTTTTGTGGGTACCATTTTTAAAAGGAAAAATACAAAAACATGCTATGCCACAAGTATTGGTACTATATGCTACAAATATTATCTAAACATCCTAAATATGTCAGTTCAATAGAAAGTAAATATCTACGAGGAAAAAGAACATAGGCAAGAAAACCACAGGATCAAAATTTGGGGTAGTTATGGATGATAAGCTACCCAGACTTCACTGAGGCCCATAACTACCCACACCCCATCAAAAAAGATATGCATTGTCCCCAATAAAGAAAATTAATCAAAAATAAATCATAAGGGGTCAAAACATAGGCGCCGATCTCTGGCTATGGCTACCCTCCTTCCTGCGGGGTAGTCTCCTCAGCAGTGGTACTTTGTATGGAGGGCCAATACACTTCAACTGATCATACTTATGAGCTCGTTATTTCTCCTCATCACGCCTCGACTCCCTCAAGGCAAGCTCGAGATCCTTCTCCTTTTGCCTCCTTTCACATACATGTCTGTTAACTGGATCCTCATCCGTACAAGGTCACATACATGTCTGTTAACTGGATCCTCATCCGTACAAGGTCTCTTCTCAATTGAAGAGTGGGTAGGTTTATCAAGAGCAAATAAATCAAACATCAGCACCAAAGATCTTTGATAGTGTGACTGTCGCCGCCAGTGATGCTGTCATGTTAGTCTTGAGCTTTTGGATCTCTGTTTGCAAGGCTGACAAATCTGAATGTTGGTCCTTAGCCAATCTCTTCTAAACCCTCTTCTCGATGGCATCGATATGGGTATCCATGGCTGAAATACGATCTTGAATAGAAGCAGCTGTGAAAGCCTACATCCGACCCTCCGAGTACAAAATAGCCTGCTGGACCCATGGCCATATCTAATGAAAGAGCTGAGTCGATTAGCACTCAGCATGTGACAGCCTCTGCGCCATCGCTTAGATAGAAGTAGCAAACACGTAGATCATGTCTATTGTAGTCGTATTAAGTAGTGGCTTCTGGTGCAATAGCAACAATAGTGGGGCCCCTTTCCTCATACGCATCGTGATGCAGGGGCCTCTCCTTAGTAATAGAAGTAGCGGTGGTTGTATCAGCCTCTGAATCCTCAAGTGGTGGCACCAGAGTGAACATATCTGACATAGGTGGGGGCTCTCCTCATCAGAGTGCCACCAGGTTCTCATCATCCTTGATTAGGCTGGGCTCCAAAGAATGTTGGGCCTCAATCAACCAGTCCAACTATGTATAATCTCCACCCTAGACTCTAAACAGATCCTGTAGATCAAACTCGACAATAGGATGGAGGTCGCCCTCTTTAGTGATACCTCATATATCTGCTTGGCACATAGGCAGGCCCATTAATATCATATCCAACTAAGATGCTGGCAACAAAAACTGCATGCTCCGATATAAGTGTATTATTTATCAAGATCAGCCAGATATATGATCGAACAATAGCCTACCTGAATTTGGCGAGGAATTTAAGGCAGAGCCTTGATCGTCTCCGTGTGAGTGGTGACCTAAGCAGGTTCTAGACCCTGCTCTACAAGAAGCCCTGGTAACCATCTCATCAATGTGGTCCTCTAATCAGGATCCTTCATAATAAGCGAGCTCCGAGTCTGCCCCACTTGAGGATCAAACTCTGTGCTGGATCTGAGGGCACGGTACTTAGGACCAAATATCATATGGCAGATAGTCTCCTCTGATATATGGACCCGTCGACCCGTCACTCGCATCTGTGTCAGCCTAGGCTGATTGAGGGTTTTTTTCTCCTTGGGAAGACTGAGCTAGATGGTGGGTGCGTATGATGCATAGAACTCCCTCACCATAACCGAGGAGTAATGTCCAAGTGACTCTGTCTGCCACCAGAGACTATATATAATGATCGTCTCCTAGAGGCCGGAGACACGACTCAGTCCATCTGCAATAACTTTGGGCTACTCATAAATGGAACTTACAGAGTCACTTGGACATTACACCCCGACAACAGTGCCAAATATTTTGATGTCGCCCAAATTACACCGCTTTTTTAGAGGATAAAGTGGTTTTTATTAGGATATAAAACCTAACCAAGGTTAGGGTCGAACCCACAGGTAATAAATTGAGTGAAGACAAATTTACCAACAAGTAATCTGAGTGGTTAACCGATACAATTCCCCGAGGGGGCTTTGCAATAATGAATAAGAAAATGAACTAAACTATCACATAAGAAAATCAATAATGTGGAGAAACTAGGGTATTGTGTTCTCCATGATGCCCTAACTCAATATCACTGGATAACCCAATTCTTTCCTAATATATAGCGTGCAGGATGGTTATTTAAGTTCACCAAGCCCTTTAGTCAAAGGTGAGAGGCAAATTTCACTATGCGACTTGTCCCATCTACATTGTGTGAATTGCTAACCATTATGTATAAGTCCCAATAAAACCTCCCCTTAGCCTTGTTCGGTTGATTAAACAAGAACACATCAATTGAATCATATTAATCAATCTCTTTTTCTATTCATTACTTCCTTCGTCCAGTCAGTAACACTAGGCGAGTTTAATGTTGGTCACCACTAGAAAACATGCAAAATGAGAGAATTGATCAATACATGCATATACTCAATCCAAGAATTGTAAATTATCCAGGTCTACTTTTTTAGATCTTCATGGTTCCCACAACCTTAGTTATGAATTTAGCAACACATGCTTTGTGTGGATGAAGAAATTATGAATTGAGAAAGCAGAAGTAAACACTTACACAATTTGAATTGAGATCAAGCAAATCCAAGATAATGAGAATGACAAGATTGAAGATCATACTTTCCCACAAGTGTATTCTCAATATCTTTTCTCGTAAATATTGAGTTCCCCCTGTACAAACCCTCAAAATTCTGATTAATGACGTCCGCTCTTGAAAAATAACCTGAAAAAATTATTTATAGTGATTATAGGTAAGTCCTAAAAAGATACAAAAATTGATCTCTATGACTCATAGTATCTTCTACGAGTCGTAGTCGGGGTCTCATAGTCAGCTACTGGGATTTTGTACATATCTTCTACAACACCACTTCATGACTCATAAATGCTCCACGACTTGTACTGTTTGCTTGTAGACTTTAACTTTATCAAATTGTCACTCACTGAAAATTTTGAAGAAACCTATCTATATGACTTGTAGAATGCTCTATGACTTGTATAGGTGTATCATACAACTGATCTTCAGAAATCATCCCTCACTGGAATTTGTCACGAAACATCCTCTACGACTCGTAGAATGCTCTACGATCTGTAGAGGGTCTCGTAAATCATCAAAAATAAGCAACTTTCTACAATTTTCCCCAAATCATTGCCAACCTTTCATCCTGAAAATCTAAACAAAAAAACACATATAACCAACAAATATCGCATTGAGAACACACAACATTCTAAGTTTTAAGCATCAAAAGTGTCGTATTTTGACAGCATATCAACCACCTTCTATCTACCTATCATGTTATGATGCTTTATGTCTTTATTTTGAGGGTAAGTTTGGGACATGTCTTGGTCTTTATCCTTTTCCATATGTAAGAGGCATTATGGGACATCTTTCGGATTGTTCATACGATTTTATTCTGCTTGTTGTATGTTACTTATGGAGGCTATGTCTACGACTATTTTGAACTATGTATTATGTTATGACGATAATCTTATGATGTGAAAGTCCTAAGCCCCTTTCTATTTCCATAGAGGAAGTCATACTTACCCACCTCGTAGTTCTTATATGCTATGTGCTATGTGAATGCATGAAAATTCCTATCCCTATTATATCCCCATAGCATGGGTCATACATTTTCATCTCTTAGAATTATGTGCTTGTTACTTTGTTAGGCATATATGATTCGATGATGTGAATGTGGATACTTTGAGCCTTGTTGGAGGAATCTTAGGTTCCCATTTTCCTTTCACTCCCAAACCCTAGGTCTAGGTCATGACAACTTGAAATTAGTAAGGCATAAGATTGTAACACCTTGGAAATTCCTAATCTATGATTCAAACTTCTCTCTTATGCGTGTGAGATCATACCGTGTGATTCTAACTATTAACATAGGTATTAAAGCCTATTCTATAGTGGGATAATATATTTGAGATTAATAGAGGTCACAAAAATCCTTTAGCACAAATTTGGGATGAAACCTTCCTTACCGATTGTGTTACGATATGAAATTCTATACAATTGGGTGATCCAATAAATCCAAGGTTGTGAATTTATGTTAAGGTCTTTCCCTAAATACTTGAAGTGCTTTGGATGGGATTTGAGGTCATAAGGGACACTTAAGGTCAAGAAAAGTTCAAAATATTTCAATCGGCTAAGTTTTGGTATGAGTTTAAAGAAGGGTCAACTTCAAATCACCAAATATCTCAGTTTATAAAGAGTTAGAAGACCCATAGCATATGAAATTGGAGATCTTTGTATTAGCTTTCCAATGCATTTGATTCGTCTTAATCAGACTTTAGAGTAAAAGGTTATGACCATTTTACTGAAGATTGCCGAATTTGTAATTTTTGCTGATTCACCGATTTAGACAGCCTAAATTCTCCAACAAAGCTTAGAATCTGTCAAAAAGTGTGATACAGAGTCCAGACTCAGCGAACCACTGAATGGTTCAGTGATGGGACCCCTAGACCACCATTTTGGGCACTGAAACTCTTCAAAAGGTCATATTTTTCAAAGTTGATGAATATTTTAAAATCCCAAAAGGTTATATTAGACCTTTTACCCCAAATTAACTTCCATAAGCTTGTCATATAACTAATAACTTTCCATTAATGCATAAATTCCTGAAAAAATTAAAAGTTTGCATTAAAGTTCTCCCAAGAAAGAGGCTAGGGTTATTCATCTTATAGTGCAAACCAAAGGTTTCTTCATGTTATTTTTCTATCTGAAGTATGTAAGGCTACCTAGAGCGTTGGATTGAGTTCATCCATGTACCCCTCATGTTGATTCTTTGAAATTTAGTTTGAGCGGAGGTTTACCCTAAATTCTTGAGTAGATTTTTAAGTTTTCTATTGTCTTATTGAATTTCTTATATACAAAACTGTCTTGATGATGTTCTCTAAAAGTTGAGTATTTGATGGATGATGATGATGACGATGTTTGAGATGAGCTTGATGTTCAAATTAAAGTCAAAAGAGACTTGATGAGATGTTTTTGAGAAATCTAGTCACTTGATAGTTGTGAGAACATGTTTTTTGGAGTAATATTGAGCACCAAGTTGGGTGAGAGTTTAACACGCCAAAACTATGTTACCAGCATCGGATAGTTGTATAGTTAATTCTAGCAACTCCTGTCCCAAAAAGATATAAGGGGATCATGGATCCATGATGTTAATCATCCTTACCTTGGCAAGTATTGGACGGAGGAGCAACAATGTCATATTCATTGTGCACCACCAAAGAGGGTGGTGGGATGACTGTCGATTAGAAAAACTCCCAAATTATTGCATAATTGATTTGACAGACCTGAATATTATTGAGTTTATTTTCAAATCATGGCTATGTTCTTGAACTTGTACTTTTTACTCAGTTGAATTAAGTTAATTGATTTGAGTATCTCTGATTATGTCCTTTTCTTTCCAACCATTTTACACACCAGTATATTCCATGTACTGATATCCATTTGGATTGGATCATTCTATGATGCACAGACAAGTATTAGAGATTATTAACAAGCCCATGAATGAGGATCAATTCATATTCAAGTGATTTGGGGAGCACTTCTTGCTATTTGGAGGAGCCTTTTTTCTTTCTTATATTGAGTAGACATGGTTATTTCTTTGAAGGTAGCTCGGGACTTGTCTTGGCACCTTCTAGATGAGTATATAGGCTTCATAGAGATTGAGTAGATGATGTTGAGTACTATTCTTTTCCAACTCTTACTTATTGGAAATTCCTTTTATATATGTAGAATTGGTTATTTAGTTTTCCTTATAGTCTTTTCTTTGCTATTTATTCCGCTGTTGAGTATGGGGTGATGATGAGTCTATCTGGTCTTCTCAGGGACTAAAAATAGTCTTTGAGTACCAGCCACACCAAGGGTACCCTCCTGGGGCATAACAAAATTGATATCAGAGCACACAGTTCAAGTGTCCTAGGGTGTCTCTCCAATCATGTCTATAAAATCTTATTTATGGTTGTGAGGGCTCCACTTCTTTAAATGTAGGACTATTGACATTTAGAAAGAGTTTCCCATCTTTCCGATTCTAACCACGAAGTAGAGCTATTCCATAAGAAATTTATGATGATTCATGTGTTTCTCTAAACCTTCTGACTATGTTTAGTGTATGAGGTGATAAAGGCAGTTATCTTCAGAATCTTATCGGTGAGTTTCTATATCATAAAATAATCAGATTTGTAGAAAGATTGCACCAGGATTGAGAGAAGCCGACTAGTGTGCTGAGTTGATTAATTCGAAAGAATGCTCTTCTCTTTCTATGAATCATGCATTTGAGTGAGATCAACATGCACCCCAAACTCTATTGTCCAAAAACTTGCTTCAAGTGTTATCTGTAAGAGAAAAAGTATGTCTCAAAAAGTTTAATGTTACCATCTGCGAGATAGATTTGAGGTCATGTAAACCATAAGTAGAATTAAGCCATGCTAGAGCTCGAAGGACGACGGTAGAAAAGAAAAGAGACCATATAATGAGAGTAGCGATTGATTGAAGCTTATAGTTAGAGTTATCTATCTATTAGGTAAGTAACATAGTGATGAGTTGATTTCTATGAGTTTTGACTCAAGAATAGTAAGTACCATCTTATTTTTCATGATGAGGTATAGACAAAGAGCCACTATTAGGATGTGTTAGAGTATGTTCAAACCAGAAAGAGGATTATGTTGATGTGTTATAATATTTGTATAAGTGAGGCTGGAGTATAGGTTTCTAATAAAGGGAAAGAGTTCTTTTGAGGTTAAAGATCTAAACTAGGCTTATGATTTTGAAGTGAGCGCCCCATGACATTCATAGAGTTTTGAGCTTAGCTAGATGAGGACGTATAGTGAATAGGTGAATGGTACTTGAGTTGTAAAGTGGGGATGTGTTGATTGAGCATTCACTATGAGATTTTAGCAGACCTATGTTCCCAAAAATTATTCTTTAGTATTTATAAGTTGGTATAACATGAAATAAGTGTGTGATGCCTATGTTAGCATTAGACCCTAGGCTTGAACTTTGAGGAGTAGCATGAAAAGGGGACATAGCATTATGAAAGTGATAGTATTAGTTGGATATTTGCTCTAAGATGCTGCTATAGTGTTGGTTCGACGTTAAAATGTTGAAATGCAAGGAATATGATGCTTTGAGTAAGGTAGAGGTAACCCTTTGATGGATATGGTGAATTAAGGATGAAACACTAGATATAAAAAACAAGGCTTAAGATATGCATCCGCAATAATGTAAAATTTTGTGAAGCACTAAGTTATGACTTGCTACGAGAACATAGATAGTATGTTTGAGTTGTCAATGTAGAGTAAGTTGTTGCAAGACTTCTTGTCACCCATAGTAATTAGGTAGATTGGGATTTATGTATAATTGATGATGAGTTTTACCTTTTAACCCAAGACTTCTTTAGTCATACATTGGAGCTTAGAAGTTGGAGGGTAGTAGAATAAACAGAGCGGTTAGATGATAAGAGTTATAGAAAGTGATTATGCATACCAATAAGAGCAGTAAGTATAGAAAGATGCCTATAAAGCTAGAAGGAAGTTAGGAGTAGTATCTCAGGAGGAAGTTCTAATAGTGATTTTATATCCTTGAGTATGGTATAACAAGAGAGTTTAAGATGTTCTGGTGGATAGTGATGCCCCAATCATGTAGAGAGTTATGGTTATTCCTTATTAAAAGACAATTGGTCATACGATTTAAGGAGTGGACCTTTGAGCTATGGGGGAGATGAAGAGTTATTAAACTAAAATGGGTCTTGAGCTTTTGATAGTGATGAATCGATAAGGATGAGACATCAACCTCATGTCCTAGACCCATGAACCTCATGTTGATTCCCATTCACTTTGAGTTCCGAGGATGAGAAGTGGTAATTTCATTTTGCAATTTCTATTTTATTTCATAGATCTAAAACTTTCCAACCCTATGTTAAGGGAGATGTAACTTGAGTTTCTGTGAACTCAGGACGAGCGTTGAAAGAAAAGAGAGATCATATTATGTAATTAATGTTCTTAGATTGGGTTTGTTGATTTAATCATGCTAATGATCTTTTTTCCTAAGCCCATCTAATGATCTTCCTCTCCTGTCTTGATAGTAATGTTCATGATTGTAGATGAGTAATGATTGATTGGAGAGAGTGAGTGTTCCTGATTCTGATAATGATGTTGTACTGATTCGATTTAGGTTATAGATGTGGAGGAGGACTAAGATGAAATCTCAATGTGTGCAATAGATAGGTAAGAGAATATAGGTGTATCTCTAGGTAAGATTTAATGCAATTGTGGGTGGAGTTATGATATGGTAGGCTGGAAGTTTCTTAAGTGGTGTTGACCTTAAAAAGGCCATAAAGTTGTTAGAATGATAGGCATGAATATGTGATGGTCCTAATGTAGGTGATTGTAGTAGGCTATTCGTGGCCTTTTGGGTGAGGATTTTGAGTAGGGCTGTTAGAGTAGTGAGAAGGAGTAACATCTTTTTAGTGAAAAGTCATTACATAGGTATAGAAGAGAAACTGAGTGGGTTAGAATTGTATGAGTATGGTCACTGTGGGTATCACTTTGTAACATTAGGTTTAACTTGAACTTGATTGGAGTTCCCAAAAGAGATAGGCTTTGATGAGAGCTAGAGGATTAGATTATTGAAGTGAGGTATATGAGGAGGAGAGCATGGTCGAGGAGAGTCACCAAGCTTGAAAATCACCAGTCTTATCCCTTTACATGATGTGATCCTAACCCTTATGTTGGTCAAACAATCTTCTCTTGAATTCATAGTTGAGGGGAGCAATTGGGATTGTAACATTTTTTCTCATCCTTGGTAAGATTCCTTCTAGTGAGGAAGTTCCCTATTTGCGAGTTGATGTGTTCATTCTTGAATTTGAAGGTTGATTCCTAGAAGTTTGAATGATTCTATTGATTGAACTTTGATGCCCCATTCGTGCCAATCAAAGATGAAGTTCAAGATAATGTTCCTATTATTGATCTAAAATGATATATACATCCTTGAGTTGGAATAATTGATTTTCTAAATAGTTTGATTGGTTGACTAATTGATCGATTGAACGGTGATTGTTATTAGTGCCTCGATTTCATCTATAATACCCATCATTTAAGAACGAAAGATCCCAAGGGTGAGATTATAACAACTTGGAAGTTCCTAATCTACGATCCAAACTACCGTCTTATGCGTGTGGGATCATACCGAGTGATTCTAACTTTGAATATAGGTATTAAAGCCTATTTTATAATGAGATGATAGATTTGAGATGATTATAGGTCAAAAAAATCTTTTAGCCTAAGGTTGGGATGAAACCTTCCTTACCAATTGAGTTTCAATGTGAAATTATATACAATTGGGTGATCTAACAACTCCAAGTTTGTGAGCTTATGTTAAGGTGTTTTCAAAAATATTTGAAGTATGTTGGATGCAGTTTAAGGTCATAAGGGACGTGCAAGGTCAAGGCAAGTTCAAAATATTTGAATCGGCGAAGTTTCCATATAAGTTAATAGAAGGGTCAATTTCAAATGTCAATTAGCACATAATGAGTTAGAAGACCCATAACATATCTAACTAAAGATCTTTGGTTTAGCTTTCCAACGCTTCTGATTTTGCCTTCATTGGAGTTCAGATTAAAAAGTTATAACCGTCTTACTGAAGCTTGCTGAATATGTAAATTTTGGCGATCCACCAATTTAGACCACCGAAATGCTCTAAGAAATCTTAGAATCTATCAAAAAGGGCAACCTAAGGTCCCCATTCAATTCACCACCGAATGGTTCAGCAATGGGACCCCTAGACCACCATTTTGGCCGCCAAAACTCATTAAAAAGTCATTTTCAATCTTGATGATTATTTAAAGTTTGAAAAAAGGTTACATTTGACCTTTTACCCCTAATTAACCTCCCTAAGCCTATCATACAACCTAATAACTTCCCATAAACGCATAAAATTCCTGAACACATTTAAAATTTGCGTTCAAAGTTCTCCCAACGAAGAGACTAGGGTTTTTCATCTTCAAGTGCAAACCAAAGGTTTTTTCAAGTGATTTTTCTCTCTCAGGTATCTAAGGATACATATAACATTGGATTGAGTTCATCCACGCGCACCACATGTTGATTCTTTGGAATTTAGTTTGAGAAGAGGGTTATCTTTGAAATTGAGTTCAAGTGAAGATTTACCCTAGATGCTTGAATTAGATTTCAGAGTTTTCTATTGTCTTACTGCGTTTCTTGTATAGAAAAATGTCATGATGATGCTTTTGAAATGTTGAGTATTTGATTGGTTGTATATTCATGTTTTCATTCACATGAACACTAATTGAGGACTATGTTTGATTTTACATATTATTTCGAAACTAAGATTGATGGTCATACTGAGCATGTTAAACACAGATAATTTTTGAGCATATTTTACTAAGTCTGCATGAATATATGTTTTGAGCATAAATAATGATTTAAGAAATATTCTTTATGATATGTAATTATTTTTGAAGCATATTTTTAAAAGAAAGCACTTGATGTTTTGAGGAAGTATTTGGATGATGATGTAAACGATTCTCAAAAAATATATATTAATGGAAGATGATGATAACGACGTTTGAGATGAATTTGATGTTCAAATTAAAGTCCAAAGTGACTTGATGAGATGTTTTTGAGTAATCATTTCACTTGATAGCTGGGAGAACGTGCTTTAGGGAGTTGTATTGAGCACCAAGCTGGGTGAGAGTTTAACACCCTAAAACTATTGTCACGACCCAATCCAGGGGCCGTGATTAGTGTCGATTGGGCACCCAGACAACTACTAATCTAATTGACCCAGTTATAACAACTAAGAAATCTACCGAAATTTCGACAGAGTTTCCTCTGTTTTACTGACTAACCAGACCTGTAAACAGAATCCCAACACATAACAAACATATATATATACACACATGCGGGCCGACAAGGTCACCGCTGTAGTAGAACCGCTCAACAGAAGTATCATACATACACAACCATATCACATGTGATACCCTACCCCCACATGTATCCACAGACCTCTATACAAATAGACTGAATCATAGGATGGGAAAGGGCCCCGTCGTACCCCCGAATATACATTAGTACAAAATACAGATAGTAAGAGTCCATATATATACCAAAAGTTTGCTCCTGAGGCAAAGGGAGCGCTGCAACGGTAGATAGAGATCCTAAGAGAGTGGCTCTCTAACCTATACGTCAGTACCTGCGGGCATGAAACGCAGCCCTCGGAAGAAGGGGGTCAGTAAGAAATACGTACTGAATATGTAAAGCGGAAAGTATGAAACATAAATGAGAGTAAGAAGCCCAAATAAAGATATATGAGTCAAGTCCACATGTAAACATCACAATACTTCATTATTTAAAATACCAAAGTAATGCATATTGGACAGGAACGATGGCGACCTCCAAACTCGCGCCATACCATACGTAGCACCAGAAGGTTCAACTCTCCGAAATCTCTGACACAAGTCCCAACCATAGCATAAGTGAGCCGAGGCGACGGTGCCACGCACTCACGTCATAGGACAGGTGAGCCGAGGCGAGCGAGGCCAAGCACTCACGTATCGTAACATGTAGAGGTCATCATGCCCGATAAGTGAGCCGAGGCGAGTGAGGCCAAGCACTCACGTGAGCCGGGGCGAACGAGGCCCAGCACCCACATGTCATGATGCCAACATATCCCAAGCCCAGCTCCTTAAGTCTTCAAACTAAGCAAAGTCGGCCCATGGGCAACCCGACCCGCCGTATCCAACCCACTTTCGAATACATACATATATACTTATATAATTATTGTTACACATGCGCACGATAATAACTGGCCCGGGAACCGGTGAACGGAACTATAATGGCACGAATAGAGTCGTGGGAATCACATGCACAAATACTAGTTCCATAGGATTGGTAATATGCAAAATATTCATATTTGAAATCAAGAATAAAATTCATTTACAAGTTTTATCCAAGTTATTCAAATTTACATATAAAGGTTATTTCCAATGAACTTACTTCATTCTCATTATGCACCTTACTAGAAATAGCTTCAAAACACTTTTTAAGATACTTTGGAATTTCTATCAAAAGTTGCATGCGTTAGTCATTTCGGCATAATGCGAGCCTATGGTTTTACAAACTATTTAACTTTTGGGCCAAACGAACACCATTCATGGATCCCAGAGACTCAAAACTTAAGGATAAGTTACTTTAGCATAAGAGTGGCAAAATGATCATATAATATATTTGGACCGAAATGGTGAAGGAAAAAGGGATTTTCAAATATAGGTCGATTACCAAGACTTTACATACCTCAATTTCTTCCTCCAACTAGTTCTAATTCAACCAGATCCGACTAATGCTTCCGGATGTCCGACGTCTACACAAATACAATAACGCCAACGATTAGCGACCATAGCAGGTCTTAAATCCTAACTTTCTTTGTTCCAAATTTTATAAGAATTTCGACAGCACTTCCCCTTAAAATACGCCGCCCCGAGAATTCAACTCGGCTCAAATAGTCCATCAACAACAACAACAACTTACCATACCAATAAACCTTCTCCAATGCCATCATAAAACCCAAACACCACAAAACTCTATTTTGGTGTAATTTACAAAACAGGGCAGCACACACTTATACTCACATCTACCATATTCAAGCCTCCCTATATACTCCAAGGACTACACCACATCACTCTAGCACCCAACGTTAAAACGCAACATTACACTATCTAAAGGCCTCCAATTCAAGCCAATTTTCATGCATACATTCACATAAGTTCCCAACATTTCTTTCACCCCACAAAGATTATT
>JAPFFP010094358.1:0-20492 GCA_026153255.1 Solanum medicagineum
ACATGATATTATCTCTATAGTGTTGGAAATTGACCAAGCCTCACTCGGGGGGGTCGTAGGCCCGGGTAACCTTGTTGCGGGGTTTGTACCTCGATCGCCTCGCTCGGGAGGTGGTAGGCCTGTGCAAACATGTTGAGGGGCTTGTACTCGATTGTCCCTGTTGGGGGGTTTGTCCCTCATCAACCTATTGTGGGATTCGTACCTCATTCGCCTCTCCAAGGAGGTGGTAGGCCTTGGATATGCACTATTGATGGTATCTTCTTACACATGTACTATGTTCCATATAAGCATGATTTTGCTACAAGCATCATTCATACATGTCATATTGATATATGCTCATTCATTGCCTATGTTATACATTTTGCTTATGGTGCTTATCACTTGTGGCATTACATCCTACATACTTAGTACATTCAAACGTACTAATGCATACTCTATGCCTACATGATGTTACCATGTAGGAATCAGAGCCCCACTTAATATCCTCCTCCACGTGGCTAGTACGACATCTCTCAAGTTCTTTGGTGAGTCCTCCATTTCGGGGACGATGTTGATGAATATGATCTCATACTATGTTCTAAGACTATCTTCCTTTTATGTATATGTTGACTATGTGGGTGAGCCCGGTAGCTTTCCTTGGCCCCCGCTAAGTATCTAAGTTTTAGAGGTGTTGTTGGACATGTTTGTATTATGCTATGAGCTTTGACTCTCTCTCTTGACTCTTGATATTTATGATATGGAAATTGTCCCTGTTTGTCCCTATTAACTATCTTTTGTTGTATTTTATTACTTTCGCGACCAAGGATGTGTAATGATATGTTAAGAGGCTTGCTTGGGGTCCCTTCGGGTTCCCCATGTGCTGACAAGCAAATTTGGTTAATTAATGTGTGTAGCGATAACATCATTTCTTTCGACAAATGTGTAATGATATGTTAAGAGGCTTTCTTGGGGTCCCTTCGGGTCCCCATATGCCGTGTCACGTCTAGGTCCTGGGCTTGGGTCATGACACTCACCAAGACCTTTGAAATCCTTAACTAGCTTTTCATGAGAGGAAATCAACAATGACAACTCGCACCATGATCTGCAGGGGGCAGAAGTGTAGTATGAGTACCAAACAAATGGTACATAATAGGCATAGGCTGACTGAGCTCCACAGATAAAGCAAATAGTCCTAATAACAAGTACTTAAATATACAGGATAATGGGAAAAAGATAGGAAGTTTACTTGGAAGGATCAGGTTTACCGTTTTCTAGCATGAAAGTCAGGTTACGAGGTTAAGTCTACAATAACAATGAGAAATAGCTACAGAGTTTGGGCTAATCCTACAACATAAGAACCCACCTAGTCGGGAACACATCAACTCAAAGAGAACAATCGCACCTACCTTAACTATCAAGTCACTACAAAATAGAATAACACAAGCAGTACGGATATAAGTAAACAAAACCAATTAATGCCACATACCACTGGCGGTACAAACAACAAATAGGACCCTGATCGACATCCCATACTACTGGGGAACGGAGTAACAAACAATATAGTGGGGATGATGACACATGTGAATGGAATGCATGATACCTCTCTGTTGCATAATCATAAGTGTCATACGACCTACCCCAGCCTAGCTAGTAAGGTAGGACCTGTAGCGTCCTTCACCAGGTATAATATCTCCTTGATGTGAAGACCCATTGGGCTCGGGACACCCGTACGCATTGCCTGGGCTCGTAGTCTTATCATAATAATCATCTCTATCGGTGATACTGGAGGAATAATAGTAGCCAAATGCAGAAAGGGTGTCAATGCACCGGCTAGTCAAAACATAAAAGCTGGGTCATTCCAAATGCCCTTCATAGCGAGAAGTAGAAAGAAGTACATCCTTGAAGTATCAAATCTGAAGTACATGTGGTCTAGGTGGTACGAATCTCGATAAAACTAATTAAAATCCAACCAACATCCATCCCATATAGCCAGTTTGAAACCATATCATATCAATAGTACAAAAAACCATTTCACAACCCTCACTCTTCATGCACAATTATGTGCCAATGCATGAATATGATTGTACCACAAAATTAGTATGCATGAACAACTAATGCAATGAATGCCTTCCTAGTATCTAAAAAAGTCATATAAGGTCTAACAAAATAGACCTGAAGCATTACAAGGGTGAGGACTGAGGGGACTAACCTAGGGTCCAATTGCTCAAAATCCAGGGCCTCAAGCCCAACAATAGATATCCATACACAATGTATATAAAAACCATGGAAACATCACAAGCCATCAACTTAGGATACAACTAAAGAACCCCAAATGGCTACGGGTAAGTAGGAGGCAGAATCTTACTCAATGACCATCACTTACACTAACTCCAAATCTGAGCCACCTGAATTAGTCCCTAGCCACAATAAGCCTCTCGAATTCTAGAACCTATATTAGATACTTGATGTGCTTTCAAAATACAACACTTTTGATGCTTAAAACTTGGAATTTTGTGTATTCTCAAAGTGATGTTAGTGGGTTTGATGTGTTTTTATGTTTGTTTTTAAGGATTATAGGATTTGGCTTGATTTTGGGTCTAAGTGTTACAGTTGCTGAGTTTTTGCTGATGTACAAAGCACTTTATGATTTGTAGAATTTTCCACGAGCCATAGAATGGGTTCATAGTTGAGATCCAGTGAAGGGCCTATTTTTTGAAGTTGCATTCATGAACGATTACTAGAAACAGTCGCCCTATGTTTTTAAATATAGGGGTCAGGCTGCGTACATCCAATCCCCCTTACCCGACAATGGGCGGGAGCCTTTGAGGCATTGGGGTAATGTTGTTGTATTCATGAATTATTAGACGAGCCGTGAAAATTTGTACGAGCTGTGGATAAGGTTCCATACCCTGAGGACTAAATGTTGGAATTTTCTGGAAATTCATCAAACGAAACCCTATACTGGCCTGAATCTGGTCCATAGAAAGGTCTCGTAGAAGTGTATTCAGTTTTGAAGAGTGAAGATTACAAAGCCCTAGTACGGGCTGTAGAACTTAGTACGACCCGTAACCCTGCTCGTACTGCTTGTCGAATTCAGTTTTTCTATTTTGTTTTGGGCTTGTATTTTAGTTATTATAAATAAGTTTTTTATTTTATTTTGAAGTAGAGTACGAAAGAGAACGACCAGAAACAAAGAGAGAAGTGCTTAGAAATACTTGGAACACAGCTTTGTGACTTTAATCAATACTTTGTGATTTCTTGTGAAGAGTTTGGGATTTATTGTTAAATTCATCTTTGTAATGGCTTAATTATGTTATTCTATATCATGATTCTTGCATCTACAATGAGTATGCATAGCCAAATCCACAACTAGGGTTGTGGGATCCATGAAGAATTAACAAGGTAAAATAAGATAATTCATAATTCTTGGAAAGTGTGTATGCATGTATTAATTAATTCACTTCATTATGATTGGTCTTTAATGGTGGATAACGTTAGAACTTGCCTAGTTGTTACTGACTGGATCAAGGTAGTAATAAATGGGAAAAGAAATTAATTAACAGGATTCTATTGATTTCTTCTCGTCTAATCAACCAAACTAGATCAAGGGGAGGTTGTACTGGGATAATAGGTAAGAGTTAGTAATGTCACACTGCGAGGATGGATCAAATCATGTAGTGAAATTTACCTCTGTCTTGGATCAAAGGGTTTGGTAAACTTAACTTACGATTCTGGATGCAACACACTAGAAAAGATAACGGTTATCTGGTAATACCAAGTTAGGGAATCGTGTGGAACACAATACCCTAGTTACTCTTCTCACTAGTTTTACAACACTTGTTCTAATTTAGGTTTACTTTCTGCACACTATAAGACCCCTCCCCCCTTTTAAGGAGATAAGTAGGTTAATTCACTCGACTTGCTTGAAATTATTCTTGAGTCTACCATATTCCATGTGGGATTTGACCCTAACCTTGGTTAGGTTATTTATCTTGACAATGACCACTTTAACCTTCGAAAAGGAGGTATAGCTTGGGCGACATCAAGTTTTTGGCGCCGTTGCCGAGGAATACGACTAGACTTGTCTAATTTGAGTAATTCGAGAATTAATCCTTAATTCCCTCATTTTACTTTTTTTTGTTGTTTTTGTTTTGTTTCAGCGTGCAGGTGTAGTGTATGCACAACACTCAAAGAAGAGGCATACCTTTAACTCTATTTGACCATAAGATCCAAAAGATGCTAAGAAGAATGGCCCAGAACAATGCGAACAACACTACAAATGAGGCAGTGAATTTAGGACTAGACCAGAACAATAATAATAATAACCCACCTCTGCTTGCGGATATTAATCCACCACCACAGGATCTTCAAGCTGCGGCTCACACATGGAATCAATATGGGCTTGACTCTATAGCGATGGATGTTAGTGGAGCTATTGTATTATCTCCATTATCGGATGACACAAAGTTTGTTGTTTCAAGTGGATTACTGCAAATGCTGCAATATCGCGGGTTGTTCACGGGCCTACCATCAGAGGATCCATATAACCGTCTACACAATGTTGTTTTCATTTGTAAGAGCATGATAGGAAGCTAGAATCTGTTTATGGATGCCGTTAGGCTCTGTGTCTTCCCATTGTCTCTAATAGGTGATGCAACGCTATGGTTATCTGATCTCCCACTTGATTACTAGGTGGGCTTGTCGCGCCCTATTTTTCTCGCAAAAGAAGGGAATCAGGATGACATCATGGCAAACAACTCTTTTGGGATTTGAAAATAATGGAAGAGTTGTCACCTAATGGATTTAAGGTGCATTAGGACACTATTGCTTCTCCAACGCACGCAAGTATACGTGGTCAAAATAATATAGTGGCCCTATTTAGGAGCCGGATGTCAAACCCAAGTGACTTAAAATAGCATTTAATTATAAATCGAAGATTGTTATGTCAAGTATGTTTTCTTTGGAAATGATGAAAAGTGTGAGTTAAAACTAAAATAACTAATTATAACTACAATTGTCAACTAAGTTTGAGGGAGATATCAATGTAAGCAAGATTCCGGGATTGTAACCATTTTGTGTCATATCCTAGACTCAATACTTAAACTTATGTCTGGGTTTCCTAATTGTTGATTCACAAGGTTGAAAATACCTAAGCAAGGTCGCACGCCTCTACTGGCCTACCTTATTGACAACCTAACTACATCGTTGAGCGTGGATAGACATGATCAATGAGCATGCTTTAATGTTATCTTCCTGCATTTGAATCAAGCTAGGTGTATGGGTAGTTGTCACGGGTATCCCATACATGAATCAACCTAGTTTCCTAGATGAACAGGCTTCCTATACCCTTGCATTCTATCCGCTCCAACATTTCTCAAATTCAGAAGGAATAATGAATTTACCTCATGGTTGGCTAGACTATGAAGCATGGATAAAAGAATAATAAGAATAATTAAGTGGAAACTCATTCATAAGTTGCAAATATCAAGTACTAAAACATGGTCTGTGGCTACAATCCTTGAATATGGGGAGATTAGCCACTCATAATTGTCTCAAAACTCATTAAAAAAGCTAACCAACATTCAAGAATGGAAAATCAAAGGTGAAAAAAAACCAAAGTAACCCTGGGATGGAGTTCTCAGTCATATCTCCTTGTTCCCCCGTAAAAACTAGATAAAAGATTAATGTTCTAAATTGAATATAAACCTAAAATCTCGTTTCTCGCTTTTGCCCTTGCGTCATCAAAGTCCACGACGTGAACTAGGCTTTCTTTACTGTATTGCTGCACTTAATGCTGATTAGGCCAAACTCTCCATTTCTTGTACAAGTCCACGACACGGACTTTGACTCTTTCCTTGCTTTGTGCCTTATTCTCCCTGATTTCAGCTTGCATAACTTCTTCCCCAGGTCCGTGACATGCACTACTTCACTTTTGCTGTGCTGACTGATTTCTTCACTTAATTCTGCAATTGTGTCCTTCATCAAACTCCGGATGTGAACCTGGACATGCATAATCTACTCAAGAACTTGCAAAGACGCAACCAACAAGCGTACTTGACCCATGATTAGCAAAATAAGCTGAATTACACTAAAAACACCTAAACTCTATCAATCTATCCTCTAACTAAGATCTACACATGGGCAATTTTGGCTAATTTGGCATATAAATTCGCCTAAGATCACCACCCCACACTTAGAGCTTTGTCTGTCCTCGGACAAATCAAGACATATGTGTGACCCCTAGGTAATATGCAAAAGGGTACATCTTACAAGTGGGTTCTCTGAACCAAGTCAAACATCTTTCAACGTCCTTAACAACGTCACATCACACCTTGCACTCATGATACAATGCGGGCTCATGCAGAATTTCTGTTAATAGCTATGCTAGTTATCACCTTTTGACAATCATGTGCCCTCACCAAAAGGACTACCCACGTGCACACCATAACAACCCAGCTAAGAGATTTGAAATGGGTATAAAATCAACTCTCGCACTCCCAAAAGATATCTCATGTTGCTTCTAATTCCGATAGTCTTGCCCTTAATGTGGAACCTTACCATAGTTGGAACCTAACTCAAAGTATCACATAGGTCTTTTATTTGGTTGTGATGTAGGCTAAAGGCGGGTGGGGAATATTTATGGATACGTCTTTTATGGTTCAATTCCCAAGCGCTTATAGCTTACACTACTCTCTTTTCTTCTTTCAGCTTTCTTCCTCCTTAACTTGACACCCCTTTTTGTACATACAAGAAAATCTAACACACTATTTTTTCTCTTTTTTTTTTGCTATAGACCCTCTTCGCGATGGGTCCACGACGGCACATCTTGGACCCTTACTATTTAAGGGTCACTAATTTTCTAATTTTTATTTTCTTTTCTCTATTATAATTTGTCCTTTGGGTGTCCTATTCAAGCTTCCCTCTCTTTGTCTTATTATGCTATAGGGCTTAGGATTTAGGATCAAAACACGGATTAAGAAAAAAAGGGATTAGGCTTAGAATGTGGCTATCCAAAGAAAAAGCTAAGGCTTAATAGGGCTAACTAGGGATGATCAGCTTAGGTGGGTCAAAAAGATAGTTCAAAATAGGCTACCAAAGAAACTCCTAGATCCTTTCCTCTAAGTTCTATTCCTACACTAGGTTAGTCCACATACTGGGCAAATTCTAGCAACTACTGCAATATGGACTAACAACTTCGTTTACTCTAACCTGGCACACTTTCATCAAAGGACTAACACTAGATTTACCATCATATTCTCAAGTGTTCAAAATTAAGCATGTATTATTCCTGAAGTTTAAAGTTTCAGCATGGACTATTCAGATTTCAATTGCTTCAGTTGTCCCTGATTCGAACATACTACGCACTATGCCCTTTATACTTCTACCGACACTCTACATGAAACCCAACACTGACGAACACCCTTAGGACAATCGTCATCCATCCATCATAGGGCTCCATCACTGACAACTCCTTAAAGATTCACATACCATGCCACACAAAGAACATAACTAAAAACAATACCGTACACATTCACAATAGTACGAACATTCAACATACTAAGAATATTCAAATATTTAATTACAGACCCCAGCAAAATAAAATTATGTCCAAACTTAAGCAAACATAGTAACAAACACAAAATAAAGCATAGTATTTTACATGACTGAATTAACACAACAGAAGCATAAACATAGAAGTACTCCTACCCCATACTTAAACCAAGCACTGCCCTCAGTGCTTAACACATGTAACTTGTAGGATGGAAATATGGTGCTCAATCATCATCCATCGCAGCTGAAAGAATGGGATCACCCCAATATTATCTAGCAGCTCATCTATCTCGATCTCATCTTTGTCCACATCTGAGGCCTCTCTAGCATCTTACGAGTTTGTGGGTACGTCATCCTCCTCCGGCTCAAAACACCGAGGGCCGATACCCAACACTGCATTAGCAAAGGCATTCAGTGGGTACAGGGCCTTGACCTCATCAAGCTCCTGGTGAGTGGAAGGTCTACCACTTATTCTATGGCGCAACATCAATAGCCTGTACATTCGAGCTAAGATAAGCTCATCTCTGTGTTCCCTCTCAATAATGGTGAGCACAGGCCCCGCAGATACATCAGGCCCATTGATGTTAGTCACATTATAAGTTGGGGCCTCAATCTATGGGAAGTAGTCAAGGGGTCCTCGGGGACACCTACACACCTGCACAATTCAATAATCTAACCACCAAAGGCATACCTGCGCCTACGATGTGCATACCTCTTTCTCATATAGGATTTGAAAATGGCCCCAAAGTTCAACTCCACCCCCGTTATCAGAGCATATGCCAAACACACCTGGTCTCGTGTGATATTAGTGAAGTGTTGAGCCAGGAAGAACGAATGCATGATTATCTTTATCCATAGCCTAGCCTCCCTATTCATATGAGCAAAAAGGAAGGACTGGTGGTACCTCTTATACCCATGGCGAATCCACTTAGCTGTGGAGGTCAACCCAGCCAATGTGTGGCAGATGGTTGTGTATGGTAGGCGGATCTGCAGCTCAATAAAAGGGGTAGAGGAAACATCCATAGTGCCCAAGATTCTGTTGATAAAAACTGGGGTGCTATTAACCTCTATCCCTCGAACTATGACAACCTGGGACCACACCTCCACCTTCATATATGCATAGAACTCCTTGACCAAACTGAGGTTCCAAGGAAGAAGCTCTCCAAAGAGGAAAGTCAAGCAGTAGTCCAAGCATCTTTGGTAGTTGCCTAGGTAGTCCCTTGCTAGGGTTCCAGCATCATTGGGCATGTGGGGGAAGTACTTTGTCCAATTATGTGCCCTGTACCAACATTTTTCTTCCCTGACTATCGCATTAACCCCATACTGAGGTCTTTGAACTCTAGGAGGATCTGGAGCTTTGGGCACCTCGGGGATGTCCCGTGCACATTTCCTACTGCTATAGGTTCCTTCCTCCTTGGTTCAGCTGCTATATATTCCTGTCTATTCGGTTCTGTGTTTTATGGAGGCCATGGTTATCCTGCACCAACATTGAGACATAATCAATACATGCGAGATACCTAGCCCCCACAACAAGGAACATTCCGACAACCGACCCCACACTTTATTCGAACCACGGGGTGAGAGGGTACTCAGACTTCCCTTCCCATATTGGATAATCACAATTAAGTAGACAATCACCCCAAGAATATGGGAAATCACAAATACACCGCACACTTAATTTAATTGTACCATTACCATCCCTACGCATTAACAATTTATATGCCTTCAACAACTAAGCAATCATATCAAACAAGTGAATCATAAACATCATCCAAATAATATGGAATGATAATATGGTACTAAGAATTGAAAAAGTACCCCCACTATTAGATTTCTCACAAACCCAACATGAAGACATAAGGATATGAACAACATTGGCACAAACACAAAATATCCACAAAGTTTACCTAATATTTTTCCCCCAAATTCGACCTATGGTAGTGACCCATAAACATGAAGCACAAAATTAACCTCATTTCTGAAATTAAGTGCACACTACAACATCCAACCCAACTCATACATTAATGTCCATAAAAGACAAGCCACAACAAGCAATTAAACTCATGGCACCCAGAAATTAACTTACCCAAGCAATTATCAAGAAAAAGGAGTTAAGAACACATACCTTGAGTGAAGATTACAGCAAAAAACAATGAAAAACCTTTGGGGACTTAAAGGGTGACGTGGATTTGTTTGAAATTTGGTACTTTTTGTGGTGACAAAATGGAGACAAATGGAGAGGAGGGGTTTAAAGGGGGCGGGGGATCGCGTAAATATGGGGAAAAAATGCGTGGGGGGAGGGGTTTAAGTAGGGGTTAGTGGGGCGGGTCGGTTTTTGAAAATCGCCCAAAATTGTACAAGTCCGTTAGGTTCGCAATGCGGACCAGTCGGACTTGTACTTCTATTTTTGTCTTTTTCGCGAACTGGGATGGACATACTTGTTATACATCTCCGCGGTCACGGACCTGTCGTGCACCTTTCTGGTTTGGAAAATATTTAGGGTCTGAAAAGTTTTATTTTTTGTGCATAGGACCTCGTTAAAATCCCTGAACACTTGATTAAGCTATAAAATAGTCAAACAAGTTAATCTAGCCAAGAGAAATCTAAAATACCTAACGGATTGACGAGAAATGAAGAAGACAAAAATTTGCCCTAGGTTAGTGAAGGACCACAATGCAGACCTGTTGCGAAGCTGTTGCGGACCAACACTTTGTGACAAAAAAAATTTCAATGGTTTTTTAAAAATATATATAAAAATAAAAATAAATAGAAAACTAAAGAACCTATGGTTACCTCTCCATGGGTTGCCTCCCGTGCAGCTCCTGATTAACCATCGTGACACGACTCAGTATTTGCTTACTCATCATTAGACAATTTAATGGCCTCCTCCTTATGATTCATGTCAGTACCATAATAGTGTTTGACACATTGTCCATTAACCAAAAAAGTGTAGTTTGTAGCCTCATGCAGTTCGACTGCACCGTGTGGCATCACACTCACCACTATGTACGATCCACTCTATTTGGACCTTAGCTTACCTGGAAACAATTTAAGATGAGAGTTAGAGAGAACCACCTTTTGCCCTGGCTTAAAGGTACGCCTGATGATATGCCTGTCATGCCATTTTTTCGTCTTCTCCTTGTAGATTTTGGCATTCACATATGTATGGAGATAGAACTCATCCAACTCCTCCAGCTATTCGAATGTCTTGTGCCCTGTGAGCTCTGGATTGAGATTGAGCTTTTTGATACCCCAATACGCTTGGTGTTCAAGCTCTACAGGGAGGTGGCATACCTTTCCATAGACCATCTTTTATGGAGATGTGCCTACCTAAACTTGACTAACTAATGCCTCTCTATCTAACACGTTGATGGCTGCCAAGTTTTCATATACAGCAGGCAACTTTAAAGCTTTATAGATGTCTAAGACTTCCACCTTATCATGGGCGCACATAGTTAGCCGCCCTGCTGCAACATCTATCAATGCCCTTCCTGTTGCTAGGAATGGACGTCCCAGAATGAATGAGACCTCTGGATTGGGTTCAAAGTACAGGATGACAAAGTCCATGGGGAAGATGAGGGACTCCACTTAGACAAAGACATCCTCTATAATGCTATCTGGCGTTGCCACCAAATGATTTGCTAGTTGTAAGAAGATAGTGGTAGGCTTAGGATTTCCAAGAACCAACTTCATGAACATAGAAATGGGTATGAGATTGATACTCACACCCAGATCACACAGTCCCCTCGCATTCAAATAATTCCCAATTTCCACTTGAACAGTGGAACTTCCAGGATCTTTCAGTTTAGTTGGCAACTTAGCTTTGTTCCGGATCCTGGAGCTACACTCTTCAGTGAGTGCCACAGTCTCAAACTCAACCAACCTATTCTTGTTGTCTATGATGTCCTTTACGTAGTTAGCATACTTCAGGATTCCTTGCAAAACATCAATACGAGGTAAGTTAGTTTGTACCTATTTCAGGAGCCCGGTGAACTTTTTGAAGCATTCATCCTCCTTTTTTCCATCTTTTGAGGAAAGGGAGGAGGCTTTAGTGTTCGCGCCACTTTAGCATTAGGTAGGCTGGGATTGCCAACCTCAGTCTCCTCTCAGTGCCTGTGTCAGTCCCATCCTTCTTCTTCGGGACCAAATCTACCAATGGTCTCCCACTTCTGGTGCTAACAACATTCACTTGCTTTGGTTAGGGTCTGTGTTCCCTGGAAAGCCCCCTCAAGGTCTAACATTAACTGTGCTAGCCCATTGCCCCAACTTCTTTTCTAGATTCTGGAGGCTTTGCTTATTCTGATAGATTTCCACATCTTACCTCTGCTGATTTGCCAAAATTTGTCGCAGTGCCTCACTATCACTCATGCTGCTAGCATTAGCTTGCTTTACAGGATACCGGATTTGGTGATTTTAGGATGAATTTCCACCTTATGTTCTATGCTGAGGAGGCCCTTAACTCTACTGATTTCCACCCCAAGAGAAGTTTGGGTGGTTTCTCCAGTTTGGATTATAAGTTGTTCCCAAAACCTTGGTGCCCACCTCTGTTTGCATTGTCAACAAAGTTCACAACCTCTGGATTTACTTCGCAAAATTCTGTAGTGTGATCTCCTCCTCCACATATACCGCACCAATTGCTTTGCTGTTGTTGGACCATATTCACTGGAGCTGGTTGTTGGCCCAAAGACAAGTTGTTGAAGTGCGTTGTCAGCATGTTCTGCATTGCTAACACTTGTGCTTGCAAGGCAGTCATTGCTAATTGAAAGATAGTGCCTCCACGAGGAAGATTAGGATGATTTGATTGAGATAGTTTGATTGGGATGGATTGTCTTATGAGCACTGAGTCATGGGCGGAGTATCGAGCACTGCAAAAGTAAGAGTTAAACCTCGCATTCGTCAAACTACGTAGCCAAGCATAGGTTTGATTTGAACCATCACATTACCGTGTGGCTACCTCTTGATAGAGTTACTGAAACAATAAAGGACTTGTTTGATTGGTTGGTGGTCCCTAGTGGATTCAATTTGTTCCTTACCTGGGAAGTACGGAATGGTTGTGGTAACATCAACGAGATTGTTGTACAATCACTGGCTCATAAGTGATTGTTGTCGGATAAGAGAAACTCCTAGAGAGTTCTCAAATTGAGTACTCTGAGATGAGATGAGATGAGTTGAGTTAAGATGAGTCCCTCTGAGATGAGTTTGAATAGATTGATGAGATTTGATGGGTTGATGGATCATTTGTCTAATCTTTATTCTTGCTTTAGATAGACATTTGACATGTTGAATGATTCCTGTATTGAGTTGATTGTTATTTCTATATTATTCTACCTGTTTCAGTTTCATTCAACTATTTTACATACCATACATTCTATGTGCTGATGGCATTTGGTGCTGTATCATTTCATGATGCAAATACAAGGGATAAAGATCATTAGCAGACACATCGTTGAGAATTTAGGACGTTCAGCGGATTGGTGAGCCTCCCCTACTTCAGAGGGTTCATTATGTTATTTTCATCTTGCTTTAGAGTTAGATATTTATTATCTCTATTTTGATTGAGGTAGTCATGGGTCTGTCATTGGCACCACCTGATAATGATAAAGGCTTCATAGACTAAAGTAGAATATTGATGGTTAAGATTGTGAGCTAGTTCTTTCTACTAGCCTTTCATTTATACTATTATTTCTGATTTGATAGATGTGCCCATTCATAACTTATGTCTTCCGCTGATTAGTAGATTGTATGAAGGAATGAATGTGATGAGGCCAAGTGGTTTGCTTGAGTATTAGAGATAGTCTCTAGGTGCCGGGCACATCTTGGGTCCCCCCCGGAGCGTGACAAGGAATGATGTAATTATTGTTGCTCGACTCTTAAATTTTTCATAATTAATTTTAATCGATTACTTATGGTTTATAACCATCTCAATATAATACATAAATTCTCCTGAACAGTATTAAACCAAGACTTAGTTTAATATTGTTTGAACTAATCCCCGTGGAGAGTGTATCTTTCTTTACTATCTTTGATGACACACTAGCTTATTATATAATTATATTTGCTTTCGTCATGCATCAAGCAAATTTGCTGAAAATTATAGGTTCTCTACTAACAAAAGTTACATAAGTAAATGTAATAATTAATAACATGTAAAACTCAACACAAATAGTATGTATTTACCTATAAGTCTCATATGAGTTTACATGTCTAATAGGTATAGTGTCTATAAAGTGATTTTTTGACGTAAGCACATATGGGATACTTAACATTCAACTTTACAAAATTTAATAATCTGGAAAATAGTCAACAAGTAAATTGTAATTTGATGATCCATAAATAATTTTATTTTATTTTTTGTTATTGATGATCCAATAATTATGATCACATGAAAATTGAACTATGAGAATTGTCATATTATCTACATTTTAAAGCAATTAATAATAATTGACCAAATTTTCTCTGAAAAATTGTCAACAAGTAAATTATAATTTGATGATCCATAAATTATTTTATTTTATTCTTGTTATTGATGTTACATTAATTATGTTCACATGACCATTGAATTATGAGAATTGTCATATTATCTACATATTAAAGTAATAAATAATAATTGACCAGATTTCAATTTTTAAAAAATCTCCAAATATAGAAAATGAAATTGTTATATTTTCAAAAGAGCATATTCAACATATCTTATCATATTATAATTGTATCCTCATCTATATTAAAAAAATATTTTCGATTTTATTAATTGAATCATCTATATATACACCTTCATATTTCACCCCTTAGCATACTTCTTTTCTTCTATCGTTTTGGAGATTTATTCTTGAATAATTTTTTTCTTTATATCTTCACATGGCATCCTCATATCGTGAAGTGAACACATGTCGGGAAATAGTTCCCCATGTGCCAAATATTAGTAGTGCTCGAACAGCGGTATGTTTCCGTCTAACTAAGATTAGTCTATTGGATTTTTGTATTTGGTACTTGAGATGCATAAATATATCATTTGAGCAGCATCATTTTCCAACTTTTTAAAGCATTTTTTTACCTAATTATTTTATTCCTTTGCTAATCGCTTTGTGCTGATAATTTGAGAAAGCTAATGAGTTTTCTACAACACTCATTACTCAATTAATTTGATGAAAAGAAGTTACAATGAGAGAATTGATACAAAAGAGAATCATTTTTTAATCTTTTTTTTGTTTTGTAAATTAGTAATAGTTATATGTATTATTTTACAGGTTCGACAAAATAATCTCTAAAATACAAAAGTCATTCTAGCACCCACTCATAACAAGTCAGCAACTAAAGGTAAGATTTCTACAACTCTATTTACTAACTTTTTTTCTTATGCTTGATTCATTAATTTTCCTATGTTATCTTTAATTTTCTGTTAGTTTCCTCCTTCATTAGAAAAATTGAGGTATTTATTTACACGTGATGTTGGTGGCATTTGGATTTCTTCTTCATATAATTATTTTAAAAAGTATATAGAAAAATTTAAATTATATATCTAGATCATAGATTTTCTCTTACCAAAAATTTATGTATTTTCTACTTTTTTATTTCTATCAGACAAATATGTTGTATCTTATCATTTGTGTAAAGATTGGAGCATATGTGAGACTCATTTTTTCAAAACAAGCTAATCAACTCTGCTTTATAATGTTGAGTATATCTTGTCCTTATTCTTAAATTTTATATTAAATTGAAGTCGGTGATTCTAATACTAGTCATCTTAAAATTTGTTTCTCCTTCTAGCTAGATGTATATCATGGAATCCAATTTTAATTCTAATGCAAAAATAATAAGAATCAGATTGATAGTTGATGTGACAAAATTTTGTTAAAAATGATACAACTCTACATTTAAAAATAATTTTACTATAGATTCTCAATTTTTTCATTTATAGTAACAAAAAATTAACTTTTTTTTATGTGCAGAGTGATGTTGGAACTTTAATAGAACCCGAAGAGCTGGTTGGGAGGAATAAAAAGTTAGTTACTACCAGAGTCATAGCAAATACTTTTGTTGATTTCGTAATTGTACCTTCTAAAGGTGTAGCAAACCATTACACTATTAAACTAAAAGAGGTTAGTCCATTTGATTATTAACGTTTATGTAAAAGACTCTAATATTATTAGATATTTTTACCGTAACATAGCTTGTCTATATATTTTATTAATATTATCATAGTTAAAAATTAATAGATGATACATAATATAACATAATATGAAAAGTTAATCCTAAAAAGATACAATTCTTATAGTTAATGATTGTAAGAGGATGTTTATTATATGAAGAGGTAAAACTCTTTAGTTATTTGGTTATGGACTCAAATAATAGAATGAGATGAGGCAAGTATCCCTATGGACTTAATCACAAATATTATGACATGCTACATGGACGGAAAGCAGAAAGGAGACAACGTCAAAATGAAAAATGTGAAACTGTAAGGATAAGCTCTTCTATTATTTTATTTGAATGTCGAGCCTCATTATTTTCCTTAGATATAGTGATATTTATGTATTTATGGTTTATGTTATTATTCCGTTTTAGAAGTACCTTCCACATGTATGATTTTTTTTTTCTGTTTGCCATACTTGGTAATTTGGATTGACTGATACTCATTTTCAAGAAAATGCTAACTTTGTTTCACCCATTTTCTCTTTTATTCTACCTTTAAACAAAAAAATTAAGGTATCATTTCTTTGGCATGCATTAAAAATTATCAAACATGTTTCTTTTGATTTTCATTTTTAATTTTTCAATATGGTGATTTTAATAACTTTGAAATTTAATTACTACATGGAAATATAAGAAGATTTTTTTTGGGTTGCAGTTTTATTTTCATGAAAGCAAACGCTGTATGTGTCGATCTATACGGGATGTAAGAAGACATAATTTACAAGGTTTTGAATACTTGTAGGTAGAAGTTCATCATGAAACTCATTAAATAATAGCATCGATGGTAAGTTGTTACATTATATGCAGTTTCTTTAATAATGATAGGTGGTTTTGTCATTTTTCAAGGAATAAAAAAATACTTATGTAACACCCGTTGAAAAGACTAAAATACCCCTATAATTGACCTTGTGCGTAACGCGTCTTCTCATGCTTCATTTTCAAATTCGAGACAGAATTTGCGGTCAGTGCAAAAATTTGAGTCAAAAAATGGTCTCGACTCGATTTTAACGCGATCGAGTCAAATTATTCTTTTCCAAAAAATTCCAAAAAAGTGGCTTTCCGTGCCCCTTCCATGACGTGCTAGGGATGCGAAATTCCACTTGTCTTTTTCTTTTTTCGAGATTTTGATGTAAAACTTGAAATTTGCGAAAACCAGTCAAATAACACTGGTACGCGCGACGTGCACTAGTACAAAAACAGGCTATTTTTTTTAATGGGGAAGGGTAGTTTTGACCTTTTTCATACCCCATAATCCTAAAATAGTCAGTTTTAAGTATAATTTAAGTCCTAAATACAGAGAACACACTGTAATTCTTTCAAAAACCTCCCAAGAAAGTTCAAGCGTAAGGAAAAAAAAATCAAGATCATAGTAGGGCTCAAGGATTCTTTCCAATTCTTCAAAAATCTTTTCAAAGTATGTAAGGCCCTCCAAAAAAGTTATTTTTTTTACTATTTTGGAATCTAAAGTTCCCAATTCCATACAAGCTTCTGGTTAAGCCGTAAGATCAAGAGTTTTCATCCCGTATTGGTTAATTCCATCCAACTGTTGGTTTAAGCACTCCTTTTCATATGAAATCATGTATTTTATGGATTTTAATATGAAGTTGCATTATTTTACAATATTTACTGTAAAGATATATTCTTGAGAATCTTGAATCTACTTCAAGAAAAGAAAAGCTAGCATATGTATAGTTTGAATTAAGTTAAAGAGTATTTTCTTTGAGATTTCTGTGCACTTTAGCTGAGTAACCTAGCATGTTTGAAAATACTTGAAAAGACACTATTTTCAGTCAAGTTAAAGAATTCAGTCGAGAAAGTTAAGTAGTAAAATGGGCTAAGTCCCCAAAAGATAAGATTTCAAGAATTCATAATCTTTAAGTATGAGCTATATAAAGATGGGAGTAGTATTGAACACCGATATGAGTGAGAGTAGAATTAATTACTCGAACTCATAAACTGTGTAGCCAATATTGGATAGGATTGTACCACTGTACCTTCCTCTTTAGCCACTGAGATGGCTAAGTTTTGGGATGGATCCACTCCCCTAGTTTTATGTCCCCTATACCGGCAAAGTACAGGACAACTCTAGCTGCACGGGCAAGATATTGTATCACCAAGAAGCTCATAGTGGTAGTTGTCGATTAGAGAAACTCCCCAAGCTAAGAAGATATGTTTTACTTACAAGTTTTTAGCATGTTAATTTCCGCACCAAGTATCTACTATAATTGTTATTTCATTATGAGTTATGTTTATGTCTTTTTGAGAAATATTATGTTATTCTGAGTTACTATTTTGGCCGTTACTCTTTTGGCCATCTTACATACCATAGATTCCATGTATTGATGTCCTTAGGACTTACATCATTTTATGATGCAGACGCAGGTGACAGAGTTCCTCAGCAGCCGCTTCGTTGAGAACTAGACAACTTCCAGTCATTTGGTGAGGCCTCTTCTCAGTCAGAGACTTATGAGTTACATATGTTTTATTTCATAAATTATTTTAATTCTAGCTACTTGGGGCTTGTCACAGTAGTCCTTTCATAGGCTTTAGTAGAGGTTCCATAGACTATGTGTCAGTATTTTAGTTCTAGTTTATTTAGTTATTGCTTAAGAACTTTTACACTTAGTTTATGCAGACATTTCTTGTTATAGCTTGTTATTACAGCCTTTCCACAGTTGTTTAAGTCTTTCGCTGATGAGAAAGGCAAACCAGCCTGGCCGAATTCTTGAGGAACCTAGAGGTCCAGCTGTGCATGTGGAGCAGCCACAACAAGCAGATATCTCCAACATTGAACTTCGCTAGGCCATCCAGACTTTGGCTCAGGCGGTCACTACTCAGGGAGGTTACCAGGGAGATGGCAAAAATGATGGGTCAGATACCACCAGAGTTAGGGAGTTTCTGCCGATGAACCCACTAGAATTCACGATCCAATGTGAAGAAGGATCCTGAGAAATTCATTGAGGAGCTCCAGAAGGTGTTCCAGGTTATGAATATAGGTGATCCTGAGCAGGTTGAGTTGGCTACCTACCAGCTCAAGGGGGTAGCTAGAATCTGGTTTGATTAGTGGAAAGGAAGCAGGGAATATGGGGCGCCAACAGTGAGTTGGGTGGTGTTTGACGAGGCCTTAGTGGGATTGTACTTTCCCAGAGAAATGAGGCAGGCTAAGGTAAGGGAATTTCTAAATCTGAAGCAGGAGAATATGAGTGTACGGGAGTACTTCCTTAAGTTTACTCAGCTGTCCTATTATGCTCGAGCTATGGTGGCAGACATACATACTAGGATGGATCTTTTTATGTCTGGAGATATGGATATAGCCCGCTTGATGAGATATGTGCCATAGGTGGAGGAGGAGAAGATGCTGGATAGGGAAGAGTTTAGGAGCAAGAGGGCCAAGACATCAGGCCAGGAGATAAGTAAGAGGGGGCTAGAGAAGGAAATCACTCATCTTTTAAGCCTAAGACAACCAGACCAACACCTTCATCTGCCAGTGCACCTGCACCGAGAGTCAAGAATGAGCAGGTATCACAACACTGCAAGTTTCTGGGCAGCCAATCACAGGGTAGAGGAGCGAACCGTTATCCTACATGTGGTAAGTGTGGTAGGTCTCATCCAAGAGAGTGCCCTTATGGACACAAATGGTTGTTTTAAATGTGGTTAGGTGGGACATTTCTTGAAGGATTGCCCTACGGGGAAGCAGAATTTGAGAGATAACAAATCACAGATAGTTACTTTAGTACTGTAGGGTAAGCCACCTCACAGGGGCACTACAGCAGGAACAAGTGGGGGCACAAACCGCTTGTATGCCATGGGAACCAGAAAGGAGTAGGAGAACTCACCAGATGTGGTTACAGATATGTTCAAAATCATTACTTATGATGTCTATGCATTATTAGACCTAGGAGCCACATTGTCATTTGTAACCCCATCTATAGCTGGGAAGTTTGGGGTCAATCTAGAATGCCTTCTTGAGCCTTTTAGTGTTTCTACTCCTACTGGAGAGTCTATTTTAGCCCAAAGAATCTATAGGGGATGTCCATTCTCCATTTATCATAAGATTATTGTAGCTGATTTGGTGGAGTTAGACATGGTATATTTCGAGTAATCCTAGGCATGGATTAGCATCATGCTGGGTATGCCTCCAAAGATTGCAGAACCAGGGTAGTAAAATTCTAATTTCCTAATGAAACAGTATTCGAGTGGAAGGGTAGCTCAGTTTTTCCTAAGAGTCAGTTTGTCTCATATCTCAAGGCTAGAAAGTTAATTTCCAAAGGGTGTATATACCACCTAGTCAGAGTTCAGGATTCTCGTGTTGAGGCATTATCTCTTTAGTCTATCCTCGTTGTGAATGAGTTCCCAGGAGTTTTTCCTGAGGATCGTCCTGGAGTCCCTTCTGATAGGGAGATAGACTTTGGGATAGACACTCTTCCAGATACTTAGCCCATATCCATCCCTCTATACCTTATGGCTCGTTTGGAGCTAACAAAGTTGAAGTTGCAGCTGCAAGATCTCTTAGATAAGGGTTTCATTAGACCAAGCGTCTTACCTTGGGGTGCTCTAGTCCTTTTCATGTGTAAAAAGGATGGTTCTCTTTGGATGTACATAGATTACCGTCAGTTGAACAAGGTCACCATTAAGACCAAGTTGTCACGCCCTAAGTCCCGTTAGGGCGGACTGGCACCCGTTGCCGATGACGCTCGGGAGAACCAACCTGTAACTGTGCGCTTACTATACGTATTATGAGGGGTTTGTACCTTTAGTATGCCTTAAAGTAA